>OUQQ01000615.1:0-12009 GCA_900404475.1 Spongospora subterranea | reverse complement strand
GTGAACTTGATCCCAATTGGAAACCGCATCACTTAACATTCTATGGGACGTTGAGAGTGACAGTGAACTTGATCCCAATTGGAAACCGCATCACTTAACATTCTATGGGACGTTGAGAGTGACCGTGAACTTGATCCCATTTGGAAACCACTCTGGACACAATTTGAGATGAAGATGTTGATTTACTCTGGTAGTATCACCCCAGTGTTTTCGCAGTGGCTGACCAGACTGCAGTTGCGACATCGACTCTTGATCCGAAAAGAATCCATTTGTCAAACGGTTCCGATTAACATGGCTTCTCGTTTGTGTCGAGTCTACCGCTCTGATTCGTCAATCAATGTCTTCAGCTAAAGCAACGCCATTGATCAATGCGGATGAGATGTTTTTACAGTATTATCCGAAGGAATCGGCTCGAGCTGGATCAAATCGAGGAATGGTTGAGTGACGAATAATGGCGCCGTATATCGTAATGACCGGAACTAGTGATGGTACAATGTCTAGGCGATATTCTCATTATGATGGAGCGAGCAGGGGCACATGTCATCCCAAACATTAGATGGATAAGCAGGGATGTTGTCATTATCTTCAATGATACCCTCTTGCTATCCAGACGAACAACTAGGATTGATCTGGATGCAGCAACATGCCATTTTTCCTAGCAACTACCAAGGCTGCTGAACTCAATAATACTTTCGGAGACATTCCACCTGGCTCTATCGGTTTATTTCACATTTTGATTTTATTGCAAACAAAGCACTTTAAACAGGCATTCAAGAGAAGATATGTTGAATGTAGAATACGATGTGATGTCGCGCCTGCAGGAAAATATAATATTGACCGAAAGGACATAATTTCGTGGTTTGAAGGTGCCGTTGAAGAGATGGACACAAACTTATCATCGCTCTCAAAAATTTTTAAAGCCATTTAAAGCATATGGTCAAGATCATCGTTCGCTAGATCACGACAAATTCAGGAGAATTATCTGACCAAACACGAGGACAATCTAGTTTGTAATTCATTGCTAAATCGTTAGACCTTGAATAACATTTTATATGTTCAACGACATAAATAATAAAACAACGCAACGCTATTTTCGAATTGAACTTGGTCCTATGAGCGATAGAATATCGAAAAGGCGCCTAAACAATCATAATCTGATCCTGATTTCAATCGGACATGTTGATTATCTGTTAAAAACTGCGGACTCCGTGACGGAGTCCGACTGATCTGGGAGAGGCCTTCGTTGAACTCCAGGGGCAATAATCGCTGAGATCACCATGGCGAACGTCAGCGATCACGATGGTGACGAATCTACTCAGCCTGAGGTTCACCATAATCTTCTCATCATCGCAACAGTTCTCATTGAACCCTAATTTTTTCTGTAGAATTCCCCGCCATCGCTGCCATGGACAACGCCGCGCGATTTCAATCTGGCATCGCTTTCCGACTCAGACGACGACGATGGCGTCCTGCGTCGAACTGGCGCGATTCCCCACGAATGGTATAACGATATGGATCATATCGGGTACAATGTTGATGGAATCCCTATCACAAGAGCGGTCGCGGCCGGCGCTATTGATACATTTCTATCGCAACAAACCGCTCAAGGGCGCCGAACAGTCTACGATGCCGAAAATGACGCCAATGTAGCTGATTTTGTTTTCAATGGTTCTTATTTCAAATGCCATCTTACGCGTTATCTGATTACTGTTTTCTCCCCTTTGCACGTTTGTTTCGCTTTAAACATTTCATCTGACCCGGATTTTGCGATCTAGGTTGTTCTTTCAAAGTCAGAGATCTCAATGTTAAGGCGTATTCGCGACGGATGCTATGCCACAGCTGGTTTCGATGAGAGCGCCCCAGAATACTTCCGCGATTGCCCTCGTCAGGTTCACCCATTAGGAAATCACACTACACCTAATAAGAGCAGGTCTGCCAGTAATCATTTACACCTTTATTCGTTGCAAATCTGTTCGATTGTGTGCTCCTTCGAAAATGTTTTCTTCGTGGTTCAGGGGTTTCACACGATTTTGATGTTGGAAACTTCTTCGGTCCTGGTTTTCATCACATTATCGATGATTATTTCTACCCGTTTTGAATGTGATGTTTTACCAAATCCATGGCGAAAAGTATCTCACATACTGTTTTAGTTTCACGCCATCCAAGCATCAAGCTGTGGTTGTTCAGCGACTTGTGACGGCCATTCGCAACGGATGGATTCGCGACGACAGCAGTAAGAGCGCCAAAGCGCAGCCAGAAGCGTTCCTCATTTGGGGTCCTGATTCCGTTCCTGACCCCAACGCTTCCAGCCGCCATCGCCCGCCGCCTTGCGTGACGGCGCCTCGTGCAGCGCTTCCTGGACACGCCGAATCGTACAATCCACCTGCCGAGTATCTGCCCGACGAGGAAGAGCGTCACAAATGGGATGAGATGGACGCCGAAGATCAACATGGCAAAATCTTGTCCGTCAAATACGATGCACATCGCCACATCCCGTATTACGACCGCTTTATTCAAGAGCGTTTTGAACGCTGTTTGGATCTGTATATGTGCCCAAGGCGTCGACGTAATAAGCTGCAGATTGACCCGGAGTCGCTGATTCCAAAATTGCCGAAACCGTCAACACTTCGACCTTTCCCACAGGTACAGTTTAATCAAAATCGCCCCCTTTGTTGAAAAACTTGTTTTGATTTACATAACATTCGGTTTATCACCATTCATTTTGATTCATTCTGCTTCGATATCCAATGTCACCGTCAACAATGTTGTTGTTTTTTTCAATATTCTGAGTGAGTTTGGGCAGATATTGGGCACTTCTTACTTTGGTGGTCATACGCAATGTATCACATCGCTATCGGTGTCGTCATGTGGTCAATATCTCGCATCTGGTTCTGCTGACATGACGGCCTGTGTTTGGGAAGTGGACACCTGTCGTCGCCTACAGACCATACAATGTACCGAACCGGTATTGTGCTGCACATCGAACTCTATTTTGCCTTTGTGTCTTAGTCGATATTTAGGTAATCTGTGTTGCATTCAATCCCTCTGCCACACGCCGTGGACTTCTCGCCATCGCAACGCTCTCGTCAATTCGTGTTTGTAACATTATTGATACTGTAGATGGAGAGGTGGCGAAATTATTATCAATGGGTTAATACCATTCCCCATTCTGTTAATGGTCAATTTCTTAAACGTGTCGTAGGTGTCGACTCCAGTGCGACAACCGATTGTCCAGCGTCATGGACTGTTGCGGATCAATCGGTGACGGTTTCAGTCCCTGGGGCTATCAAGAAGTTCATGTGGCATCGTGCCGGCGATTACATGGTGTCATTGAGCGACGCTGACAGCCAGGCCATTCTCATCCATCAGCTATCGGTTCGCGGGTCGCAAGCCCCGTTCAAGAAGGCGAAGAAGAGCCCGGCCCAGGATGTCGCCTTTCACCCGACACGTCCTTACCTCATCGTGGCCGAGAAACGGCGCGTCCGCATCTTCGATCTGCAAAAACAATCGTTGGTCAAGAGATTGCAATGCCCAGCTCGTTGGATCAGCTCTGTTACAATTCACCCATCAGGAGATCACGTTATTGTGGGTTCCGCCGACAGGTAACATCAGCCACTCTGGTCATCACGTTTCACCACACTGATGTGCCAACTGCGTTTCCGGGTTGTCGCATTTGTCTAACTTTGTAATGCTGGCAGGCGTGTCTGTTGGTACGACTTGGACCTGTCGTCGCGCCCGTTCCGAACTCTCAAGTATCATACCGGTGCCGTACGGCACGTCCAATGCCATCCGCGTTATCCATTGTTCGCCACCTGCTCGGACGATGGTTCAGCGCACGTGATGCACGGATCAGTGAGCAGCGATCTGTTGGTGGACCCGGTCATTGTCCCCGTCAAGGTGTTGCGCGCCCATACGCCCGATGATGGAATCGGCGTCACCTGCTGTGTCTGGCATCCAGATCAGCCTTGGTTGTTCACGACTGGCGCCGATCTTCGTATCAACATGTTCGTACCGTAATACAGTTTGTATACAGTTCTCAAAGATACAAATAATCTACTTGAGTCAGTTTATTATGATTAAACCAATCCGCGATCAACTTGAACAAGCTCCACCGTTGAAAAAAAATTTGACCGCATACATAGTCAACAGCGAAAAGATGCCAACATAATCCATTTCGAGGTTGTCGTTGCTGCTCTTTATTATTAGGATTGACAACACAGTACCATCAGCTTCAGCATAAATTCACATCATAGATCAAGTAGAATATAGAGAAATCTCACAAAACCATCTCAACGGCATCGTTGGGTACAGCAGCCATCATTAAACAGGGTCTTTTTGCATGTCTGCTTCATCGGCATTGACAAAGAGAGGACGTCGCGGCACATCTTGTCGCCATAGCGGCGAGTATGGCCAGAGTCACGATTGCATCCTCTTCCTTCTGCGTTTGCCCCCATCTCTGGTTTATAATTCGCTACAATGTTGCCAATCGACACTCCTCAGCAACAGCTGTGAAGTCAGGGTCTGTGCTCTCTCCAGTGAACCGCTCTCGTTGGACAAATATACCTGGTTGATCAAAAAGCCAGACACAATGGTTTCTGATCCATGTGCATCGCCGAGACCATTCACAAAATATACGAGGAATTTAATGTCGATTTATCGAAACATGTTGCTTTTTGTTGAGCTTTATCAACGTCAACTCAATAATTTTCAGATTTCGAGAGCCGATGAACATGAATTATGGAGTGAGAGGTAAACGTACCAACCTCAAAAAACAGCTGTTGAAATTGTCGGATCAGCACCATTCGATAGCAAAATCTTCACCATATCCCTGTTTACGGACACCGGATTAATGGATCAAAAAATCTTGAGTACTGAACCAATGATTGAAATCAGCCGCTATTATCATATCTGTTTCATGTTTATTTTGAGCATCGATAATGGGGGCGACTTTCGTCCGTCGCCAATGGAAACAACATTTGTTAAACAGGTTATATCAACTTACGCTTTGTGATCGGATCTCTCTGTAAATTCGAAATTCCCTGATCAGCTTCATCAGCATCAGCAGCTGGATATGTTGTAATACATTCGACAACATCCCTTCCGAATGCCACACAGAACAATAACGATATGAACTTTCTACGTACAAAATGGCATATACATTTTCGATCGTTCCGCAATAAAGAGAGGGGTTCTCCCCTCTTGTGTTTCGCGAGGATCGCCTGAGGAAACTTCATGCAGATTAAATCGACAACGCTGATTATTTCTGATTACTGTCAGTGATGAGGTGTCCGACAATGTTGGCCGCAATACATTCCGTTAAGAGCAGCAATGTGCATAACTGTATCACCATCGCCCATCGGCACCCTTATCCAACAGATTGATGACGGTTGTCTTTCCAAAGTCAGTGTGAAGAACGCGTCCTTACAAAGTATGTGAAAGCGCAGTACGCTCTAGACGAATTCAACGTCTCATTGCGAAAGAAGCGAAGGCCGAAAAGACTAGGCAGACAGCTGCTGACCGTAATGCTATTGTCGAAATTACGAAAGAGTCACCAGCAAAACTTGTTGCTTCACAGATTGTCATCCAGCTGCGAAAAATATCCAATCGTTGCGCCAAAACAGGGCGGTTCGCGACATCCTCAACCCTCCTAATTCCACAGCCAACAACAACAAAAAACAACAAGCAACCCCGAAACTCCAAATCAAAACAACGGCCAAGAGCGAGAAAGGAAAAATGTAAAACTGCATAAGCTGAATCAAGAACGAGCTATCCACCATCACGAACGATATCGTCCTTTACAGCACACTCTTTGTCAAGAACACCGAGTTTCGCAATGTATCTTCTTATCCTAAGAGCGAGGGCGCGGATGGCAACTTAGGATAAGAAGATAAGTTGTAAAACTTGGTGTTCTTGGTAAGAATAATATTCGATTGGAAAGAGTGTGCTGTAAAGGACGATATCGTTCGTGATGGTGGATGGTTCTTAAACAATCGCCACAATGACACTGATAGGTCGATGGGTGAATCAATCAATATCAGTTCAACATATGGGACAAACAAACCCCTAATGGGCGAGTTTATCGGATATATGAAATCGAGCTGATACGATCACCAAAATGTTTAGTCAATACAGCAATCTTCATGAACGAACCAGTCGTCAATGCTGATCGTTTAGACTCATGTGATTCTCAAATATACACAAATGAATTGTCCAACCACCAAATCGATGACCTGACACCGTTCGTTGATGATTAAATGGAACCAAATGGGTCGCCACATCAATGTTGAATTATATGAATGGTTCCCCTGATATTTCGACGTTTCTCAGCCTCCGCTACTCCGCCAACGCTACTCCGCCAACGCTACTCCGCCAACGCTACTCCGCCAACGCTACTCCGCCAACGCTACTCCGTCACACTAATAATGCACAAGCCTATATCCCATCTTCAACTCTTAACGGGTTGTCATCGCCAGTCTTGACCAGCTGTGGTGAACTACAGTTGATCTCCATATCTTTCAGGTTGAGTGCGTGTCCTTCTCTCATTGATGACATTCCTCTCTTTGAACTCTCCCTGGTGGGATTCGTCACCATCAGCATCTTCTAGGGCTCCATTCAAGAATGCAGTTACGACATCCATCTGGTCAACTTCAACGTTACCTCTTTATCAGCAGCGAGTGAGAACGTTGAAGTTGATCAGATGGATGTCGTAACTGCATTCTTGAATGGAGCCCTAGAAGATGCTAGTGGCCATATTTCATATGCAGACGCCGAAAGTATTATCAACCCGTTCCAAGTTGGTTAAGCTGTTGAAGTCCCTGTATGGGTTGAAACAAGGGCCTAACGTGTGGCATAATCTCATAGTGGATTTTATTTCCAACAAATTAATGTTGACCAAGTCAACGTCCTGTCTGTACGTCAAGAGAACTGTTGGCCAGTTTGTTATAATGCCCCTGTATGTTGCTGATCTGGTCTTATTGGTCACCGAAAGGTAATTGATTAGACAAAGGACGATCTGTTCAAGGAATGATCTGGGTCCTGTACAGCAATATTTAGGAATTCAGGTCTACGTTAAGGACAAACAGGGTTTTCTTACTCAAGATAAGTAACTTGAACATTTTGAAATCTTGTGATATGGAACACTGCAAACCACAAGCCACACCAGCTGTTATAGGACTTGTTTTAAGTAAAGATATAGAGCCCAATAACAGCCCAATATCAGTGTCAATTCTGGCAGGACGAAGCAACCATGGGCTATAGAACAACAGTGGGAGCCTACTCTACCTGCCTTATACCCGACATGATATCGCCAATTCAATTGGGCAACTACCAATATTAGTACAAAAACCTGGTCCACAACACTTTGTAGCACTTAAACGGAATATGTTTTGCCTCAGGGTAGTCTACTCAAATTCGGCAGGTCAAGCAATGAACCAGTCTGCACTGTCAAGTTGACCAAGTCGTTGACAGCTAATGAGTGGCGCCAGCGATGATCGATCGCTCACTTGGGTCTTGATTTTCACCTTCATTAGCCGAATCAATTCCTCCCCATGTCTTACGTCAGACAATCACCAACAGAGAGCGGCTGACGACATGTAGTGGCTCTCGATCTTCTCATTGGGCATGATCATTTTCCTCATCATTCTTCGAGCCGGCATCGTCCTCATCATACATCGCTGTGCCCATCCTTGTCGACGGAAAGGGAGGCCAACAGCGGTGCTGAAATAATGTCAGGTTGCGCCATGAATTGAATATTGACCCAGTTCCTAAAGAATGTACGAGTCACCAAATCAGGTTTTCTGACAACGCTCTCCTTGAAAGCCCATCTCTTATCAGTTCCTAACAATATATCTACAAGAACAAAGGCGACTCCTCTTGCCAGGTAAATGTACATGCAAAATGCCACACACAATCTATCTGTGGACAGCGACATTTTCGAGAAAAAAAAAGGCTGAAAATCAAAGCGTTTATCGATTGAAATAAATTTTGCTCTGATAACGGCACGCCAAATAATAAATAAAAACATATATTGAGTCATTAAATAATTCAGGCGTTAGCGATTCAAGGCCTGGAGACGCAATTCCAAGTCATCAAAACCTGCACTGGGCACTGGAGCATTCTCTGGAACAACTGCAGATGCATCAACAGCTCCGTTTTCACTGCAGTTAGCCAATTCATCAAGTTCAGCGAATTCTGCCGCGAGCGAACCACTGCCCGGTTTCAGAACGGGTGGTTCAGACTCGGAAGATAACAATGTTGGTCCATCGACAAGTTCAGCGACCTTCTTGGTCGGAACTTGCTTTTGCGCCTGAAATCATTTTACTTCAATACTCTCAAAATGATAACCTGCCTGTCCCATGGAAACAGCACAAACAAATGGAAAAAAATGTCAACAAACGAGGAAAACGAGTACGATATGAATAGTCTAGAGCAAAACCGTGCCCGGAAACCGAAATATGTGGCCCAAGTAAATAATCTAAACACTAACCGATTCCAGTTCGGGAAATTGATGAGAGAATGACACGGATTTTCTTTGAAGCACAGGCGCCTCTACAGCATCAACAGTGACCTCGTGGGGTTCAACAGCAACCTTTTGAAATTTAACGGCTACCACTGGGGCTTCAGCAGCTACAGCAGGAGCAACATCCTGAGCTCAACAGTTACCAACCGGAAAAAAATTACATGAAATCGTCGACCGAAATGCTTCAAATCGATTTGCAAAAAATACCATGAAAAAAATATTGTGCGATTTAACCCACCTCGACCTCAGGGCTGTAATCAAGTTTGAATTCTGCAGCTAGATCTGCCAATCGCTTGGCAAGCCGTGCCTTCGACGGGGGATTGACATCGATCCGTTCAAGAACCTTCGGATCGACGTATTGCTTCCTATCGTTAAGTGGCCTATGTATGCATATACAAATGAACAGGTTACATTTGATATGTGAAAAAACGACAAGACAGAAATGTGCTGGCTGATGGAGAAGTTTTCGAAAACGAATCAACATATATTAGAAAAATGAGATAACGACAGTAAAACAACAGTGCGCACATGACCCATTCCTAAGCAAAGTTATCAGTGACGAGATTAGTTTTTGTAAACCGATATCACCTTGGAGTATTTGAGGGCCATCTGAGTCGCAATACTGTGGAATTCTGGTATAGGTAGCCTGGTGCTGCAGTATATAACGGTAGCTATGTTGAAAGTCATATTTCAGGACAGCGCCTACGCGTCGTTACCGATCGATACGAAAATATCTTCTGGACATTTTGGCTGTGAAGCTATTTGCGACACTCGATTTAGAATTCTGATCAAACATTAATCAAACGATACTCTTTGCTTGGAATGACGCACCGATCGCAATGTAGACCTAGGATTTCTATGGCGATAATCAGATCCTGAAAAAATTCGTGGAACGTTTAGGCAGTACATCATAAAAACGGACTTTTTGGTGAAAGCACATGACTATAAAACAAACGTCATCACGATTATCGAGACAAAAAATTTTCGTTTTTCAAGAAAATTATGAGAAAAACGACAGCACAGCGAAAGCTGCTGTTTGTACCTCTTGTTGAATTATGGATTCAATTTTGATTTCAGCCAAAGGAATCTTGTTAACAGAGACTAGAGTAGCAACCTCTCGCTTCGAAGTCTGAAGCAAATTGCTTCTGTGCAAAAAAACATGATCAATCTTATAAATGTGACAATCTTGTTGGAGTCGTATTGCAGCACATCGTGCGACAAATTACAGATGAAACTCGGGTATGGAGAAAAAACAATGACTTGATTGAACATAAATATGAATCTAAATACTTTTTAGACTTGAGCAGCGCCAAATGTGACGTCGCCATCTTCGCGTTGACTTTTCTATAAGCAATTGATTTAAATCGTACCGGCCGACACAGTCCGGATAAGTACAAATTTTGCTGGCTGAATTTCTGCCCCATTATTGACAAAGATCAAGATTACGAAATCGTTCAAAATTGATTTGAACCGTCGACTGGTTAATGCAATAATGAATAACTTCTCCCCCGAGATAAACTACACTAACGATCATTAATCATTTGATAATCCCGTACTTGGAGATGGGCAATGTGGCGGTAAAGCACTCTTAGTCGCCGGTACCTACGCGGCCTGCTGGGTGACGGCACCGGCAGGCGGCCGCGCCGGCATACCATTGAACAGTCACAGTCAAAGGTGTATATGGTCTGACTGGTCGGTCTATCGTATTGGACTCTTTTTCGTACTCTCTCTGTTCGGAAATGATAGTCCGATCGCACAATGTGAATTTATGTAAAATGTAAAGCCTCTTTTGCATTGTCAATTGCCTCCTGACAACAAACAATTGAAGTTGGAAATACCCATCTGCCCGTAGATGCTCTTTACCCATATGGACTAACTTATAGTTATTGTTGCCATTTTACCTTCATCGTGCTTTGGAAAGCCTGCTGCAACGACAAACTTTTTACAGGCCATATCTGCATAGGTTTTCTTCACAGCCACGAGAAGTTCGTCAATTGTCCTCGGAGATTCTTGGTGTTGCAAAGCCTGGATGGCGTTGAAAAACTCAGGGTCCAAAACGTTAAAATCTGGGCTATTGGGCGGCTGGCAGGTTAAAGAAATTCTCCAGCCATCTGAATTGGCACAATGCAGATATCATCGCGAATAACCTTGCATACAACCTTCTGCCTGAGATAGGGGAATCCCTCTGAGGACTTAAACGACCGGATTGTTCAAATGGGCAAATTGCACCTCTGCAATAACAATTTGTGAATGTTCGAAGAATTCTTTTACAAGCGAGCAATGAGGTTGGGTCCGCCTCTGGGCACTTTGTTGGTTGCATATGCCTCTCACCATACCGGGCCCTGAAACCGTATCAGTAAATGTCCATATTCCAATGTGTGATGCTAAAGCAAAGGAAGGTTGTTGTGTGTGTCCTGTTTAGGCATGAGGCTCAAGCTTTGTCTGGATGCCGAGATCAGTCCGAGATGTTTAACAATGTGGCCGCCAAAAAATCGGGTCGATGATGGTAAACTCCGATTCGCTTTTAAATTCAAACTTAAAAAATTATATGACGAAATCTCCCGTTCGGAGATTCATGATTATCTCCTTCTTGATCATCTCCTCGAAGACCGCCTTGTCGTTGATACTTGAGATAGTCTGAAGGGACTGAAAGCCTATCAGGATCTCAAAATCGGAGATTTCGTCATATGTTTTTAAAGCGGATCGAAGTTTATCCTCATCGACCGAATTTCTTTCACGCTTATCGGCAGGATCTGAGATTCATCTGATAGTTGATGATGCGGTGATACCTCGCAATGTCTCTCAGGAAGCGTCGAACGTTCGCTGGGAACAGATCGGCCAGGAACGCGCTTTACTTGCGCGAATACGAGAGGTTGTGCCCTCCTGATCGCGTTCTGAATTAAACTATGCGGCGATGATTGAAGGTTAGCATACCCGACGCTCTCAGAGATTTGGTTGCCCTTCAAAGGTTCGCCGTTGCCGGCGCCATCGTTGTTAACGCCGCTCAAGCTGTGACTTGTGACCTACACCGGTTACAGTATTTAGTGTTAATAGCAATAATATGGAACTAACACTAATAATAGGATATCCTATTTAGTGTGAATAACACTAATAATAGGATATCCTATTTAGTGTGAATAACACTAATAATAGGATATCCTATTTAGTGTGAATAACACTAATAATAGGATATCCTATTTAGTGTGAATAACACTAATAATAGGATATCCTATTTAGTGTGAATAACAGAGTAGGAACTAACACTATTCAGGTCATAACACTTACTCCCTCTGTTCCGTTGAAACTGTCCGGTACGGGGTTTTTAGTTTGTTCCATTTGAATTGTCCCATTTGATAGCAGAGACGTGTGTTTTCAACGATGAAACAGGGTGTAGGAAGCTGCTATAACGACTCATGGCAATAAAGATGAAACATGGTATGGCAACAAAGAGGTTTGCGGTTTATGCTGTGGAAAGTTGGGCTTTGACGCTC
>OUQQ01000119.1:33455-48898 GCA_900404475.1 Spongospora subterranea | reverse complement strand
AGAATTACGTACAAATTGTACGATATGAATCCATCGTCCATGACCAGATACAGTTCAAGCCGCATACAGTCACGGAATTGTCGGGTTAAGGTGATCGCTACTGTAGCCAGCTGCAGCGCGTCGGTCATCAGTTTCAACAATACCTTCCCACACATTACTATATTGTGTCCGACTCAGTCTGGACTACATTTCCTTCTATATATCACACTGACAACACAATCTAAAAGACTAACCCGAACACAGGAGGCATATATGTTTGTAGTTGTTCTATTGAATACGGTACTTGAATTTCTGACGTGTAATCCGAACCTTGCCGCAAACGATGCAATCTGGCAGAGAAGTGGGTGCCCGAATCATGATTTAAGCGAAGCGATAAGGACTTCGGTATTGTGCATGATCGGATCGTTGCTTTCCAATAGGGGAGAACAATTTCAGCGCTACGCCAGACAGTAGGCTGTTGATCAAGAGAACACGTTGAGGGCCGGTGCCATTGATCTTTGGTTGTTGTTGAATGATCATGCGTACTTAATTGAGGAAACCGCCAAGACGATATTCGATCCATCGAAAGGTGCTGGTAGTCTAACGCGTGGTTTAATGACTTACTGAGTTTGTCTCTTCGTTGATAAGTTAAAATAGATTACTGTTGATGAATCAAGGCTATAATTTGTTGTTGGGCTATTTTGTTGTAGTTGGTTTAGATCCATAGTGATTAAGGAGGAGTGAAGGTTCCGCTTATACTGTTAGAGATTGAGGCAGAATCAAGGCGTTGCAAAAACAAAAGACAGAAGCATGGCGGTAGTAGGAGAAGGAAAGATGCGAGTTGGCCGACAACTCGTGGTCTCACCTGACAAAAAGGTCTTGAGTGATCCTTCCTGACCTGAGTGCCTGATTCTGTCAAGGGACGGCGTCGCCCTCAACAAATTGCGAAATGTTCCACAAAATTGCAACGTATAGTACAAGGAAATGGTCCTCCAGCCGCTTGTAATTAAGTACGCGGTGGACGTCCAATCTCAGAACCCCTCACCATGATCGGATGTACACAATCATCACGATTACGATATCAATGTGGACAAGTTGCCATTCGACGTGGCGGCACTGTCATTTGTTGGATCTCTATTCCTTTACCTATCAATGTTCTCGCCAACATGATGCCCGATAAATGTCGGAGGCGATTGCTGTTCCAGACCGGTGGGTCCATCACGTTGGCGAGCAACATTCTGAGGTTATTTGCGTGTAAAAATGTCCAAAAGGATCCAGGGAAGGAATTTGTCGGCACCAACTGTTAGAAATACATCCATTGAAGATAACTGGATTAGGTTAAACTGGTGCGTTGGAAAGAATGCACCATTTTGAAGGACTACAATGACATGCCCTGCTGTTTGGGGTGAACCATCGAAACTGGGATCAACTCATGCCTGCAATAATGTTCGACGTATCGTCAAGCGTCTGAAGAAGGCTAGGAGATACTCCATTCCATTTGAATATTTGATCGAAATCCTAACGGGTACTGTACAGTCGCAATAAGGTCGTACCCCTGCATGTTCCCTATGTCGGCGATTAGCAAGTGAACTAGACCGGTCGCAACACTGAAAATTCTGCAGACCCTTCAAACATGTCTACGACTTCCTTCTCACTCAAGGTGTCGTGATCTCGATATGGAATCGCCTCAAAATTCGGTGGCTCGTTATGGTGGTCAACTTCAATGTCGTTGAAGTTCTTATTGATATTTTGTGGGAAGGTCGACCAGGTCTCTCATCTCGTATCCAATCGACTTCCTTTCTGAATTTAATCGATCATTCCGTCTTCCGACCACCATCTTAACCGTTAGATTCAGCCTCTTGAAGAGATTGTCGAAGACGAACAACGACCGTGTCCTCATTGTCAGTGATCATGAGATTCGAACAAAATACATCTAGCGGAGGAGATGCCCAGTTCCTAGCTACAAACTTCCTCAATATTATATTCATGATCGGTATTAGTGTGATGTAGGATTGGCCAAACTTGCAAAGCTCAAGGTCTGGCTGAGCTATGGGAAGAACAGGTTACGAATAATTCTTCAATTTTCGGCGTTAACGAGCGTGATTGTGCCGTCGTTGTTGGTGTCGGTTACGATGACCGCCCTTTCCGCATCAGTTGAAGTTCATCACTTGATTGAATACCGACTCTGCATTCTCCATGCTTGACCAGCAAGGACCTACTGACCAAGGTTATCGAGACGGTTAGAGCAAATTCTGATTGCGCCATATGGACACAACGATCAAGATTAATATAAGTGGTGTGCCCGATATTCGTTGTTGGGTATTCACATTTCGTAGGAAAGTCCCCCCGTGTTTGTTGAGCATTTGCTGAACAAGACAGCAGAGGGGATTATGAATATGTTTGATCATCACCCCAAACCATATTCCGTGTTAGGTGTGATTCAATTTGCACCTGATTGTATATTGAGAGATGCCGATGGCGCTCTGATCAATTCAGTCAACATTGTGTTGTTCATAAACTATGTGCCTTTTCCATTTGCTCAAAATATAGGCCTGAACTCTGCTGCGTTGGTTTTTACTGATGAGACGAGAAATTGCAGGGTACGGAGCATCGCGATGGCGTTCGTTGGAGGGAAATGATTCCCCATTGTTTCTCAGGATATATACTCGATGCATGTGTCGGGGAGCGAAATAAAGTGCCGACGATGGGCTGGTTCCTAGGCCTGGAACGGCAACACCATTCTGTGATGCGGCGACGGCGCCGCCAATTTACCAACCGTTCGATCGGTGGAGGCACTTCCTTCACATACACGCCAACGACAAAACCATACGCTCATGATGTGACGCAAATGCCAAACGGGGTGAAATACTGACACCGAAAATGTTGTGGATCAAAAGTGACTTAACCACCCATCATGAAGCGATACGGTTTTTGAATAAGTGGAACAAACACATGAGTTATGAACATAGGTTATTTGAACACACTGCTGACTGAATTAATCAAAGCGCCATCTGCATCTCCCAATCAGGTTCAATATCGAAATCCAACTTATATGAATTTGTGTAATGATAAAACCGCATATTCACAATCCCTCTGCTGTCTTGTTGAGGCAAATCCTTGAAAGAAAACGGTGAAACTTTCCTGGATATCGTGAATATCCAATGACGAATAGCGGATACGCCACTCTATTGGTCCTAAACGTTGTGTCCATATATGACACAATCTGGGATTGGTCTTGTCAAACATTTGTTCAACACGCCCTTGCTGGTTAAGCCTGATGAGTTTGGTTGAGGGCACTCCTTCCCATGAGTTCATAATGTGTTTGGCAAATGCCAAATGGCACCGACGGTGTTAAGGATGGCTAGACAATCATATTGGCATGCTTCAGTGCCCCATCGGTTAGCAGATCGTCCTCGTTCTGTTTGATATTGAGCCACTCGAGAGAATTGGTCCTGCACTCACTGAACTTCAAAGTACTCAACAGAGCGCTGGGGATAGCGTGGGGCCCAGTGTCGTGGCGCCATCAACTTATAACTACTGTATAAATAACAATCTTTCCAACGAAAACTCGATGTCGCTCCCCGACAGACGCGATGAGTACCGTAGTTTGCGGTTAAATAGCCCCTTCAATTAAATAGCCTCGTCCGAGACATTTCGGTATTCCCATGGATTAATCATGCTAAGAGAGACGATGTATAGCCGTTTGGAAATTATCGGTCTTCGTCAAAGCAGTAATGGGCGTTCGTGTGCGTTGCACGATTGTTGTGGAGAGCGAATCGTTGTCGGTGATCTAGTCCGATTCAAATACACCATAATCGATGGTTCTCAAGTGTTCTGTGTAAATATCAAAGGCGAACCTGATGATGAGTTGCCTTTAGGAAATTCGGGCTTAGAAGAGGCAATCGCGTGTGTTCATATCAAAGATGGTCGAGAATCCTGTAGGATTGGGTTCCTTCCTGTCAAATACCAAGCGAGCAAAGATCAATTTCTGGAGAATTTCGCACAAGTGCTTGAGCTCTTCGAAAATATTGACAGTTCGTACAAACGCAGAAAAGACGTCGAGTTTTGTGGTGTGGCAGAGTGCATGCTTCTGAATGGTATTCCTTGTTGGGAATAGGTAGCGTGTGTTTATATACCAATAGCCATTATCACAATTGCTTCTCCAGGCAGATTACCCATTCTAGCATAACTTCACCGTTATTCCAAGCGTTCTCTTGTACCGACATCATCACAGACTTGGGATACCCGTTTGCCCGGGATAACATCGCGGTCGTCGACGTTCCCCACTAATGATGGACGATTTCAAAGGGCATTGGGTTGACCCTGTTTCTACACGACTCCAGGAGTGCAACATTGACGTAACCTGTATTCCACCAAAGTACACAGCAAAGCTTCAAGTGCTAGACGTCGGTATTAACAAGCCATTCCACGACTACACCTTGAACGAGTTACACGACTAGATGATGGAGATGTTTGACGAGACAACTGGCCGTCTTCCAAGTCCAAAGAGGATAGATATCGCCTGGCGTATCGACCAGGCCTGGGCTTCAGTTACGCAAACCACGATAACAAACACGTGGAGACATGTTGGAATTGTATCTGTCAACGACCCAATTGTCGCTACGCTGGCAAACCTGCCTGGAGAAGCAATTGCGATAATGGCTACTGTTATATAAACACACGCTACCTATTCCCAAGATGGGATAGCATTCAGAAGCATGCACTCTGCCACACCACAAAACTCGACGTCTTTTCTGCGTTTGTACGAACTGTCAATATTTTCGAAGAGCTCAAGCACTTGTGCGAAAATTTCCAGAAATTGATCTTTGCTCGCAAGGTATTTGGCAGGAAGGAACCCAATCCTACAGGATTCTCGACCATCTTTGATATGAACACACGCGATTGCCTCTTCTAAGCCCGAATTTCCTAAAGGCAACTCATCATCAGGTTCGCCTTTGATATTTACACAGAACACTTGAGACCCATCGATTATGGTGTATTTGAATCGGACTAGATCACCGACAACGATTCGCTCTCCACAACAATCGTGCAACGCACACGAACGCCCATTACTGCTTTGACGAAGACCGATAATTTCCAAACGGCTATACATCGTCTCTCTTAGCATGATTAATCCATGGGAATACCGAAATGTCTCGGACGAGGCTATTTAATTGAAGGGGCTATTTAACCGNCCAGGAGTGCAACATTGACGTAACCTGTATTCCACCAAAGTACACAGCAAAGCTTCAAGTGCTAGAAGTCGGTATTAACAAGCCATTCCACGACTACACCTTGAACGAGTTACACGACTAGATGATGGAGATGTTTGACGAGACAACTGGCCGTCTTCCAAGTCCAAAGAGGATAGATATCGACTGGCGTATCGACAATGTCATAATACGCCCAACGGCCGCCATCGCCATGGACTCGGGGTAGCGCTGACAGCCAGACAGTCAGAGTCTAGTGACGGAGAGATGGCCGCGCAATGCGCAACCTGTGATCGGTAGAGGGAATGATTGACACCGTAGTCCACTGCCCTACCAGAGTAGCCTGTGGTAGGCGGCTCCGAAAGTGGCTCTTATCACACAATAGACAGTGATTGTCATTGATTGTGGCAATCTGCCCATCATGCTCCAGGATGATCCATCAGGTCCAAATCCATCCACCATGCCGCCGACCATGTCGGACAGGTATGGAATCAGAAGTGCACCATGGCGTATCCAATCATTCTATGATTTGTCAGGGTTAGAACGGTGGAACCGTTGAAGCTAGCCTATGTTGTGAGAGGATCTAGTATCCTTAGCGCTGTAAGATAAGCTCATGAATTGGTGTGGTTTCTAAAACCATGAAATCAGATTTTACTGGCCGTTGCCGGTGTATTTGGGTTGATTGATGGTCCATCAAAATTTAATATGACCTACTATCTATTTGCTCTTTATACGACGTCAGTAAATATATTGTTCGTCATTTTCGTTTGCTGACTTTAGTTAATTTTGCAACAGAGCGTTCTCCATCATTTTGCTGGCTTTTGAGTTCCGATTGTAAGTCATCTGCCATCTTGATCGGCCACTCTTTTAACTGAGCAACAACGTAGGCGATCTTTTGACAAATACGCTGCAAGAAATTTTGGGTTTTTATTCAACTTTACCGGCCGATCTTTTTTCTTAGCGTTTCTGGGCTCTATGGCGTTCAATCTAAATCCGAGCTCGGTTTCGTTGCCAATAGCAATCATCACATTTGTGATTTTGGCAATCAATGGATTTATATTATGCGCTTCGCCCACTGTATCCAAGCATTTAACGTCGGCAAACAAGCCAAAACTTCACAAGGTGAAATGAGTTGCATTTAATTCGCTTCATGCTTTCAATACTGTATGGATCAGCTGCCTCCGATTGATGCCGCCGGTGCAGCAGTCGATTTTATCGCCAACAACCCGAATGCTGCTAAAAAAGTTGCGGCTGCAGCAGGTATGATCACAAATTTTCAATTGCTGCCCAAAGTTCATGCCTATGCGATTACTAGGCAAACCTGAAGCGGCAGTTGCGGTTGATATAATGGCCGCGCACCCTCAGGCGGCAAAATCAGCTGTAAGTTTATTTATCGACCGACCGTGATACTCGATATTGACATTGTTTACAGATCAAATTTTCCGGAGACTACCGTGATCAGCTATAAGCTGAGAAAGCATACTACTGTAATATAAACGCACATGTTCAGGTCATATTATCGTTCAACATTCTGATTCGCTTCTTGAGCAAATATCGTTCCACAAACTTTTTTACGTTCTGACAATATGATACTTTGACGAATTGCCAATCATTTGGCAATGTCAAAGTACATTTCGATTTATATAGTATAATAATCGGATTGGAAACTACAATGATCTAGTAATGCACCTGGACGGAAATCAAACAGTTGCACTTTAATCGCAGGACGCGCAGCCGCGACATCCACATTGAACACATTCGACAAGCTGATTTTCAGCAAGCGAAGCTTTGGGAACACGGCAAATACAGGCTGTGGCGAAGTTATGATCTTGATTTTGAATGCATTGTACACAGCACAGCCTCTCATACCCCTCCTAAATCTACGTCAGATGGCGATGACAGGAAATTAATTGAAGAACCTTTTTCCATTTGGCGATCAGGCCTCCATCGGCATATTTCTCTCTAATGCAGAAATCATATACCTCTCGCGTAATTGCCTTTTTGAGCCACATATCGAATATGTATCGGGTTCTTTCGTGATTAATTCGAAAAATGGGCCCTGTAATCAATCTTCGATCAGCGCCACTGATCAAGTGCAGCTCGGTGAAGGGGGGTTTTACATAATGCTTCGTTCTTCTTCTTGCCGTCGTGAGATTCGATCTCTACATCTCTCATACGGGTATCAAGCTCGTTTAAGGTCTCCTCGAGGACGTCGAATCCCGGTGGAACCCGGGTCCTATTTGTCCTGATCCTGGGCATGTTGTTCCTGGATAGTGGCTGGCCCCGGTCTGGTTTTCCCTATGCACCAAAAGCAACGATACCGGCAATCTACGGACCTCCATGCGCACAATTCACTGCCCTTCATCGTCTTGCCGACCCACTTATTACGGTTAGATTCTGGCTGTAACAGGTCGAGCCTGTTGCTGTCTCTTACTCTCGTGACTAAGATCGTTCGGCGCCAGTAATCGGCAACTGATGACGACGTTCTCATGGATTTTTTGTGAACTAATTCGTCGTGTATGCAGAGCATTTGACGTTTTGCGGGCAGTGATATTGCACCCATTGATTTGATTAGATCCGTATACGCTCCTCAACACTTGTTTCTTTACAGTACGTAACGCGTTGTGGCCATTTATGTTTTCAAAATGTCACATAACTTGAAACCCTGTCCGTTTTACGATGCGGTGTTCGGAGGATGGTTTGGGCAGCCAGAATTGCCCAATCGGCAATCGCCATTCTGTTTCGAATTTATTCATTGATATCCGGGTTTTGCAGCTCATCCATAACATTAGTGCTTCTCTGTCATATAGCATCTTTCCGGAAAAGAGAAAACCCAATTTTCAAGCGATGATGACGTTGATTTGTTAAGCAATATACATTTATCTAATCACAGAGACACGAAGGCGTCTCTGTTTTGCACAAGTTGCTGATTTTCAACATCAAGCGACCCATAGCCAACTGAATTTTTATTGCCACTGCTCTTGCCGGTTTTCTCTCTCCTGTGTCAATAAATAGGATTCATTGTTCCGCTGCTCGTTTGATTCCGTAATTAACACTACATCGTCTCAGTAACTGAATCCGTGGTGGATATTGCTCCTTTGATCCACAGCGGCCGACCATATAGTGCAATCATGTCGACCAGGCGTTATGACACCATGTTAGCTCTCAGCCTCATGTCGGGTGCGGCCGTCTTGGCGTATCTCATGAACAAGAGGCACCAAATGGTATTGCCTCATAACGCCAACCCGACGTCATCTAACGTCTTATCACAGAAGTTGGAAACTGCTCAGTCCATCGCCAGCGCCGCCAGAGACATATCATCCAACGAAAGGCATATGCTGATGGCCGCCCATCACATTGCCGAGCATGCGAGTACTGGCGAGTCAGGCAACAGGCAAGAAGCTGATCGTCTGGCTAAGAGTCTAGCCAGTAAAGGAATGGAGACACTATCCCAAGCTGATAAGGTGCTGGCTGACCAGGTTGAGCAGGTAGTGAAGCAGCCATAAGACTTGCGCTTCCCGGTCATATTTATATCATTTCTCACACTACAGAGCCCATAAACAGCCCATTTAGTGTAGTTAGTACGTGTTACAATCCTATGTTTCAGTTCATCACTGTAGCGTGAAGATGTGTCCCCTAATACCGCTGGTGGACTGAGGAACATGGGACATGAACACTGGTGACATTATCATTGGATCTATAACATGTATCGCTGTGCGAGTACTGTACACCATTAGGTGTCACCTGCTCAGTAGTATCAATGGATCATAATCAATTGGTCCTGGTATTGATCGCGACACAGTAATGCTGTGTGGGAACTGATCATCGCCATCAGCGCCGAGTTCGCCTAGGTGTTGGGCATTGCTATGACAGTCTGCCTTACCGCCAGTCCTGTGCGGCTGTTCGCTTTTGTCAATCCGCTGTCAGGAGCCTAATAGAAGGGAGTTTCGTCTTTCCGTGCAGGTTGCTAATTTATCCGCCCAAATTTGGGGAAGATGTCTTTCCGAGAGCTTCGTAGTCAGTTCTTCGTCAGTGATTATACGGAACCGGTTCATCGATACGTTATAGATTTTACCGAGACGATGAAGTCCTTAGAATACCATCGCATCATATCAATGGAAAACTTTAGGAACCCTAATTTTGAATTGGTTGCTGATGTGCTTTACTGGCTTGCTAATAGGTGCCAATAACATGGGAGATGCTTTTAAATGGTCTAATAGCTGTGAACACAATAGATTGGATCCATTATCCGACTTGTCTGACGACATTAGCACCGAAAGTGCACGAGTTGATTTCTTAAAAACTGCCGCGCGCTTGATGATGGCTAAAGCCAATATCAAACTCAACATCAAAAAATTATATCAGGGCGATGGATATGCTGTCCAAGAACTACAAAAAATATCGTCCCTGTTATTCAAGGCGACCAGCATGGCGAAGGTAGATTGACTAATTTGTTAACGAACCGGTGACGCTAGTTTAATAGCTTGATGATGGGGAATGCTCTGATCCCATTCCAGCGCCGGAATCTAGTCATGATATCTCAAGCGCTAGAGGATTGTCTGCCAATATTATCGATTCTGGTGGACAACTCTATACGATTTTAGGAAACGAGCCAGAGTTGAAGGTAATTGCCAGAAGAAAATCAGAATATAATCATGATCTTCTTTCAGTTGGCCAGAGACAGGACCATGCAGTTTATCGACGAGCTCAGCCATAACTTAGAGAGCGACAACTCCCAGGTAATGGCAAATTCAGAATATTATTGCATTCTCAACCGAATGGTAGTTTGAAATAGAAAAAGCCATGAGAAATCAGATCAATTCCCTCGCTGACCATTTAGCGTTAATGAAGACCAATTACACTAATCTAGAAGGCGACCGCGCCGCACTACAATCACAAATAGATCGAAAACAGATGGAGATAGAAAGAGCTATGAAACGATTGAGAAGTATCAAGAAAGTCAAGTAATTGAGTTACAAGATTGCTATTTATGGGAGAATGGTTTACCATGTTAATAGACCAGCATTCATGGCTGAATATGAAAGCATGGAACTTGAGCTCAAATCGGTTTACAGGCTGTACATGGAAAAGTACACCAACCTATGCTATTTGGAAGATGAGCAGAAAAAAGTTCAAGAGCGCAACAAAGAAAAACGATTGGTAAATCTCGTTTTCATGTCGTACTTGTTTCATAACGTTGGGTTTAGGAATCGGAAAGGGATTTGCACAAAATGAGACGACATCTTCGAGAAGAAGAGTTGAGAATTCTTAGAGGAGAGCAAAATGTTGATGAGGATCATATCGACGATAAAGACGAACAAGAAGAACCAGTAAAACAATTGAATATTGCTTTGAAAGTCATGGCTAACTGAGATTGCTCTAGATGTCATCAGATGAAGAAGACGAAGAGGAGATGCGCAATCCCGCCATCTCTTCTAATGATCGAGGCTTGTTAAACCGTAATGGCAGTAACTCAGGGAGTGCTGTTAGATTATCGCGACCCGGTGCTGCTGATCCCCGAGGGCGCAATAAAGGCAAGCAGATATGGAAGTCCTATTTGATGGCATCATCTGACACGTTTACTCAAAGGAACGCCAGGGAAATCGGCGCCATTAGGAGCACCACATGGCTCAGACGGGACCGATGAAGAATCGGATATGAGTGAAGATGAAGAGCAGGTTAGAGAACATGGTGCAGCTGTTTATCAATCGTGATCTGATATAAATGCTGACAGGAATTAGACGATGAAGACGAAGATGATGCCGACCTTTACAATGAGGAAGACGAAGAAGATGATGATGAAGACGATACAGATTTCTAATTTGGTAATATACCGTGTAATCAACCCTAAGTAGCAATTGAGCGGATACGAGACATTATGCGAATTCCAGACATTGCTGCGCTTGATTTTTCTAAGCTTGTTCGCATCAATACGCTCCACGCTACGATTAAGCCGGGGCATTTGCTGAACCCTTGTGTTGCCGACAACAGAATGAATATTCCCCCCATTATCTGAAAAATCGCCAAGAATCGATTAAGGTTATGTTAGAGCGCTCATCGTGAGTTAGTTTTGCAGCAGTGATCGCCGCCCATCGTGACCATCACATCAGGACGGGACCTAATCTATAAGAAATAAATCTTGCCGCAAACTTTCAACGTCAAGGATGCAGGCAGATTCTGACCAATATGGAGATGAAAACGACGGCTGAACGGTCCAGGCCGATTTAAGCGTTGCAGTAAATCGAGCCTAACGCTGAAAACTATAGGAAAATTAGGTAGTCAGCTACGGTAATTGGTTTTAAAGAGGTGATAGGGATGCTATCTGCTGCACTGAAATAATCAGTGAGGCTGTGCCGAACTGATCAGCATGATTAACCGAACTGATCGGTGAAGCGAAGGACGTATCAAATATATCGATATAATGCAGTGAATGTATTACACGTAAGTTGAGATATCAAACAAGTAGAGGTACGTGTTCGTTATCAAAACACGATCATGGAGTCGGTCCCAATCTTGTTGCGCGTTTGATGTCATGTGTGTATCGTCCATTTCCGGTTTTTGCGAGCAATGTGGTGTAGGCAGAAGCTGCTCGATTGAGTTCGCTTTGGACTGCTTTCACTTGACTTTGCAGTGGTGCGATTTTCGGCGTTGCATCGGCGTTCGCCTTCTTTGCATATACTGAAGTGTGGTTTTGACAGCCTGGATCGAGCATGTTCGATACTCGTTTGATTGATTGTTGGAGGCTCTGTATTCGACGCGGGTGGTCGAGGTTCAGTTGATCTCATTATCTCATAGGATTCCATATATCGGATTCCTA
The DNA here is from genome assembly GCA_900404475.1 of Spongospora subterranea. Taxonomy (NCBI): domain Eukaryota; phylum Endomyxa; class Phytomyxea; order Plasmodiophorida; family Plasmodiophoridae; genus Spongospora; species Spongospora subterranea. Next base: position 36,892 of record OUQQ01000119.1, on the reverse strand, counting down.
TCGTCACTTCCTTGCTCCATAATCTGCCAGTTCTGGTCTTAAGGTGTATGATGTTAATTGACTTATCAAGGCGTTAGCTGGGCCAATAACCTATAGGCAAAATAGGTAGTCATCTACGACAATGGCGCTGACATTATCCTCGTGGCGACATACGTCGATGATATCGTGATGGCTTCTACTTCATTTGAGCAGATCGTCTTCGAGACCCAGATTTTTAGCAACCTCGGGTCAAATCCTGGGCGAAATCAAATACATTCTCGTTGGTCGTGGTTACTCGCCATTTGAGAACGTATTTGATTTCGCCCAGGATTTTGACTCGAAGGTTGCTGGAAATCTGGGTTTCGAAATTGACAATCTGCTCTAATAAAGTAGAAGCCATCACGACCGTAACCCAACGCCAATATGAAATCGCTTTCAGGGATCATCTGAACAGACAAGCATCCTGTCGTATAATTCAATGTGATCGCAATGATGTTTCGCCCAAACCAGCTATGATATGCTGCTCTTGCACCTGGACGAACACGCAGGGCAGGATCAGACCACGCCCTCCTTTCCCTTTAATTATACTCTTCCCAGTGACTCAGAATCTAAATTCGCAAAACGGTTCATAATATCGAAACACTTCATTTTCTCGGTCTTTTGATATATTGAGCGATAATTTGCCTTGGACTCAGGGTAAAAGCAATCTTGACGTGGTTTTGATCCATTTACCGTGAAGCGAGAAGCGGTTGTACTACTCTCATTTGAGACGATGACTGTTCAGGTTACTGAAAAACCAAATGGCTTGATGTGCTACCGGGGACTCGCTCAACAATCTCAATCATAACTCAGCCAAAAATGGTGACAGAAAATGCGTTGTAAAACTCGTGCACCTCCTTCAATTTGAACAATATCATTTGACCCCATCTAAATCGAACCCAATAGATGTCACAAGATATGGCCAAGATGCCCTCCATTTCCTAATTCGAATAGCTTGCCCAACATGATAGGCTTGGTGATTTGGCGTGTTTATTTCATATCGGGCATGTTTTATTGGGGAAGGAATTATGCCAAGTTCGGTCTGTTTTATTGGGGATCGGTCTGTTGTATTGGGCAAGGAATTATGCCAAGTTCGGTCTGTTTTATTGGGGAAGGAATTATGCCAAGTTCGGTCTGTTTTATTGGGGAGGGAATTATGCCAAGTTCGGTCCTAATTCCCGTTTGTCAGCATTCCTGGACCTCAGTAACTGCTCGTTCTCTAGTTCGGCGACATGTCGATCTCCCTCTGCAGATCATTAGGTGCAATGTGGTTGAATGAGGATCTGTATTACCCGATATGGTGCACATAGCCAGTAATATCTGGTTTCTAAATTGTAATCGATGATTGTTCTTCTCTAGGTCTTCCACCAGAACCCGAAGACGGTTGTTCTCAGCCACAAGGCCATCGTCGACGGCGTTCGATGCGCTCGATGGCGTGGCGTTCATGAGCTGCCACACCCCATCGATGAGCTGCAGGTGATGATCGCCCAGATGTATCTCGTTCGTGAACGGAGCGTCGTTCACATCCCCAGCTCCTCCGCCAGACCCAGTTTCGCTCCGGCTGAGGCGCCCCCGATTCCATAATGACATCATGATCTGCAGGTCTTAAACGTTCCAACGAAACCCCTCTTCGTCTGTCATTTATCGCCATGTTTTCCACTGTAGTGTTGCCAACCTGTGACGGCCGGCAACTTGGCGAAACTACAGTGTATGATATCACTGGTGCATTGGTCGGAATAGCGTCGTGTGGCCGTCAATGTGCAATACATTCTTTGTGAATGTTGTTTCTTTGCGTTCAACAGTTTCGTGTTAGGTCTGCTGTGCCCATAAGGATCAGCCCCACTGTTCACAAGTTCATTCAGCAGTCTGACTGGCACATTATCTGTGTAAAGTTAGAATCACCCGACTCAGATTTTCATTTGCAAATTTCAAGGTACATGTTGGGATTGTATGTTCTGATAATTGTTGGAAGATGGTCACTGCTCAAGTTAGCGTGTAGTATTGAAAACAAACATGGCGGTGCCGCCAGACAGATTGCAAAAACGTCCAGCAGTTTGACGTTGAACCCCGCGCTGATCTTGGAATCAGTTGGGCGGCAATTTGTTCGCCTATAATGTCGGCTAATAGGCCATTTGAAGAAATCGTAATAGATCATTACTTTTGGTCGGCTTGACTCGCTCAAAGCGTAGGATTCTTCGCCGGACGACATTAACCCAGACGACGAGCTACCGATCTATCACAACCATGTTGAGCACAACTGGGCGACGGGGCCTTGTTCGCATCTGACTGCTGGAACAGCTAGCTCTCTGACTTGGGTGACGTCATCATGGTCGGCATCATGGCGCTATGGCGATATGTGTCACCTTGATTCTTGCCGAAAATAACCCTTTTCACGAAATGACGCCTATAAATGCACGTTTTCAACCATGATTTCCATCATCTTCGTCGTTTGTCATCAGAGAGCTGGAAGAGGTGCCGGCGACCAATGACCAGATCGTTGGTCTTCGAAACCCTGACACTGGACGCTCGTGTAAGCGTCATATAGTCTGTAGCGCTGTCGTCACCGTCGACATCACCGTTCGTTCCCACAATGTTTCATCTCTATAAACGGCCATGGATATATTTACACGATCCCTCGGGCAGAAAACGGTGTGGCCGATCAAGCGGTGTCTGTACACGTAGTCCTCGATGGCCATCAATCGTGTTGTTTGGATCCCAGCCCGAAAGACCTGCAAGCCAAGTCGTCAGCGGTTTGTGGGAAACTTCTCACAGTTGTACATCTATATTCATTCTTTAAAAATTGTCACAAACAGCGAAGGGACACTCGATCGCTCATCCTGAGTTTTAGACGCGATTGTTGTATTAAAACGAGAGAGCAATCACTGCGATGGCGCTGTCTGGATGGATACACATCGTCGCCCGGTACCGTAGGCGATTTCTTGTCGTCGAGGGTTTCTCATTCGGTGCAGAATGCGAAACCCGGTATGTTTGTGATGAAAGTGGCGGCTGAACGATATATTTGTAGCGAGATCAAAGCACCTGCAACTTGGATGTTTATATCCAGCCATACACTGGAATTAACTCAATACACATCAAAGCTACAGGTGTTGGATGGATGTCGATATGAACAGACCGGTCACATGACCTAAATTATGGAGGGGAATTTATCGGTTGTCGCTTGATGATCTCGGCCTTTAAAGCCGGTGGTCAATAAGTGACCAGGTGCAAGATGGTCTGACGGAAACGCGCTCTTGTACGGTTGGTGTCTCAATAAATGGTGAACTGTCAACTATATGAGCTATCAGGCTGAGAGGGATCACCCCAAGCGATAGTTCCACATATTCAAAGTTCTAGACCTTGTTACTATCAGGGTCAGTTTTTATTCCATTTGAGAAATCCGGTTTGAGGTGTATTGTACC
>OUQQ01000119.1:12077-33355 GCA_900404475.1 Spongospora subterranea | reverse complement strand
CAGTCTACCATCCCGGTCACTGTAGTGATCGGACCCCGGGGGTCGACCACTACCGGTAGACTCAATTTGGATCCACGTTCATTCAACACTGTGCACTGTCTCATGTAAATACAACTACGTGTACATTAGTGTCCACCAGCTGAAGGGTTCTGTCCTACCAGTGAACTCAGGCATCGACCGACCCCAGTGCAGTTGCGCCAGCGCAGCCCGTTATCTGCAGTGTACACAGTGATGCGATTGTGGTTATGTCGACGCGCTAAATCATAATTCAAATCGACCTGATCGGTTAGGAAAACACATCGGGTTTTATCACTGGACTAGGATGGTATTTCTCAAGTCGCTAGCTGCAATCGCATCGCCACATCGCTCGCTATTATTGAATCGAGCGCCCATTGCCTCTGCTGGGCTCAACCGCCTTCTGTCCGCGTCGGCTGCCAGCAAACCGCCGAAACGGGTAGCGGTCACGGGAGCGGCAGGGCAGATCGGGTATCAACTGCTTTTCCGTATAGCTTCAGGACAATTATTGGGTCCCGATCAACCTGTCATCATTCATGCCATTGAGCTTGAAGCTGCCTTGAAGAATCTCCAGGGTGTCGCCATGGAGCTTGATGATTGTGCATTCCCTTTGCTCCATGGAGGTCAGATTCGCCAACGTCTTGCATTGCACAAAGCTCAAAAGTTGACCGTTTGCAGTTGTTCAAACCAGCGATTTAAATGAAGGATTTGACGACGTGGACTATGCGCTTCTTGTCGGAAGCCGCCCACGTGGTAAAGGAATGGAGCGCCAGGAGCTGCTCAGTCTCAATGGCAAAATCTTTGTTAGCACAGGAAAAGCGTTGAACAAAAATGTAAGTGAAATTTTCATATTGTTTCTTTATCAGTAATATTGTGTTTTAGGCCAACAAAAATGTCAAGGTTTTAGTGGTATGCACCGACTGCATCTTCGCGTTTTTGCGGCTTGAGTAATTTCTATCTAGGTCGGAAATCCAGCCAACACAAACTGTCTGGTTGCATCTGAAAATGCGCCCGATATTCCAAAGTACCCGTTTGAGCCATTTTTTTCTAGTAGCATCCTAACTCTTGAGTTGCTGTATAGGGAGAACTTCAGTGCCATGACGCGTTTGGATCATGACCGCGCAGTCGCTCAGATTGCAATCAAGACTGAATCGCACTGCACCGATGTAAAGAAGCTGGCGATCTGGGGCAACCACAGGTAGTTCACCGCATCTCTTTTTGTCGTTATCTGATTTCTTGTGATTAGTGCCACTCAGTATCCTGATGTGACACATTGCGAAGTAAAAGGCAAGAAAGCTGTTGAATTGATTAGTGATGATGCGTGGATCAAAAAAGAATTCATTCCCTGCGTGCAGCAGCGTGGGGCCGCCATTATTGCTGCCCGAGGGCTGTCTAGTGCCGCCTCGGCAGCTAACGCCGCGATCATGCAAACCTTTGATCGTAAGAAGGGAACTGGTGAAAATTGGGTGTCGATGGCGGTGGCATCCGATGGGAGCTACGGGATCCCCGAAGGGTTGTTTTTCTCATACCCCGTCACCTGCAAGAACGATCAATACAAGATTGTACAAGGACTCGAAATTGACTCGTTTAGCGCTGAAATGATCGAAAAGACTAAAGCCGAGCTGATTGCCGAGCGGGAAATGGTCAAGGATTTGCTTCCCAAGTAATATTTGTATAACATCACTGTAAACTCGTTGCAGACTTTGCATTGGTTATACAGTTTATGGTTTATTTACTGCTAATTTCTTGGCCGGTAGATTGGTCTTAGGATCAATACTGATTCTGCAGAATGGGCACGCCCCCGTTTTGAGGACGACCATTTCAAACTCGTCCTCTTCCATTATAAGTTCACAGTTTTGGCACTGTATCAGGGACATTCCCGGTAGCAAGCAGCGATAGAATCGGGGTGTTGTTGGATCGGTTAGACTCTTGAACACTACAAATACAGACGATCGAGGTATAGACGATAACGCTGCTCGGTCAATTATCAGTTCCTGAGGTAGAGCGTTAGCCCAGCCGACTGCCAAAAACGCTGTTTACTGGATATTTGCCATCAATTCTCTGCTGTAGGGATATGAGCTGATCTATAAATGCGTCTTCTCCATCTTGATCGCTATCGCCTCCACGATCCGGTAAACTGTCGAGTGTCAAAACGTTCATATCGTCAACGGCCTCGCCAGTGTCGACACGATCACTACACCCATTCAATGTTTATCAGATATCGAAGAAAAAATATTTAAAACCACAAAGTAGTAGAGTATTGATTGGTGTAATACAAACTAAAACTGCAAAAGTCAGAAACGAATCATGGCTAACCTGCGCTTAGACTGATTTGGTATATCTGTTTTCAAGATTGACAGCGCTTCCTGGATAGAGATTCCCTCAGCCACCTTGAACTCTACTAGGGGCAAAACATCAAATGTACAAGGAGATCGGATGAACGGGCTCTGGCAGTTCGTGCAGGAGTCAGAAGGAGTCAAAAGGTTATTCCTTGTCGAGCATCTGTCGAACCAAGCGTTAACATTTGTTCAAATCAAGCGATGCGGTTCAACGTGTTGATAAGTTCTCAAACAAACAAAGGCGATAATTTCTGAATGATATCCCATTGTACATCGATATGATAACAGTGTATCAGTTCTGATACCTGTAGCATGCAGGTAAGAGCTCACTTTTATCGCTGAACGTCTTGGACCTGATTAGAAGTGTCTCCATGTCGATTTGATCCAGATCCGTCTCTGGCACAACCAGCTTCTGGATAAGGCTGTAGCACTGGCGCGCCAGCTTGTACGCCTGCGGAAATCAACTATCAGAATAGGGACATCGGCGCTGAACCAGAGCAACCTCGAGGTTAGCGGCCTGTTTTGCTGCAGTGCATACTACCTCCCAAAACGAGATGTGACCATGAGCCCCTAAAACCGTTGATGGTTAACTCAGTCTTTTTCAAAACAAACTGACATAACAACAGTTGATAAATTCAGACAGAACTTGAAAATGGAAACGGTTGTCAATTTCAAACTGAGTGCAATCGGAAAATGCTGCACCTTCGCCACTGAAGTTCAATCCCTGAATATTAAGAACATAAAGAGCGCTGTTGAATATGGTTTCATCTGTCTGTGTTGTAAAGACATCGCTCTTGAACTTGTGCACATTGGCGTATGCAAAATAGAGCAGAGACTTGACACGGTTCTGGCGATATTCTTCAGTGGCCATCGGAACCTTCCTCAAGTTCTCTAAAGCCATCTGGAAGTAGTAATAGGACGCATCCCCATACCGCTTCTCAGTCAATGAATTCATAGTCAATTGAGTCAACATTCGAGTTGCTTCATCAGGTCGACCAGCTAACGCAAACGCCTCCTAATGAGACAGTCAAAGATCCTGAAACATGGTATCAGCAATATACCTGCGCTTCGTCAAAGCGATCATTGATAGCTAGCCACTGTGCATATGGGAAATATATCTCATTTGAATGTGAGGGATGGTTCTTCACCATATCTGTATGACGTGTGAGATGCGCCTTTGGAAAATTGAGGAGTTTAAATAAAAATTTGGATTTTGAAGCACAGTGTCACAAGGTCGAGTAATACCTAAAGCCATTTCCCAGTTTTCTGATTCAACGCACAATGATATGAGCGCCTTAATATTATCTAATCGTAAATAGATTTCTCGCGCCCGTTCGAATTGTCGATGAGATGAGAAAATTGTGGCGGCCTAAGGTTGATTATGGGACGGTGGATTATGTCATCGTAAGTCGGTAACACCAACCTGTTCTAATGCTTGCTTGTCCACTATTCCCAGTCCATCGATTTTCTGATGTAATAGATCTAACCAAGAATGCTTGCCCATTAGCTCTATGGCCGCCTTATAGTCTTGAGCCGCCCACAGAACCTCTGCTGCGGCTGCAGGTTCATCCCCTGTCAAAGCAGTCAAATATAAGTTGTTCAAGAAAAAAAACAATGAAACCATCATTTCAGAAAAAAATTTCAAAAACTAGTAGAATTGCTTCGTTTGCCTTCTTGCAGCCATCCAGCTTCTCTCTTTAATAACTGGACCATGTCCATATCTCCTTCACCACGCCCATTCTGATCCCCAAACCGCTCCATGATGTCTTTTGCCTTGCTCCAATCTTTCAAATCCAGATACATCTCCATCGCCCGCCGATAGTGACCATGGCGACAAAAAATTGAACGTGCTTCTTCGAATTTGCCTATAAAATAAAAAAAAATGAGCATGACTTTAATAAAAGCGAAATTTGGAAACTGATGTACGATGGAAAAAAGATTGAGCGTCTCTGAGTGTTTGACAAATGAGATATCATGCAAGGCGAAAGAAAAAGGACTGCTTAGCAGTCACTGACCTTGATAGGCGAGGATTTCTGCAGCAAAGTAATTTGGATCATATGATGGGGATTTGGAAGCGATACTGATATGATTAATGAGCTCAGTATAGCCAATATCCCTTAATTTGATGAAGGATTTCTTGGCGACATCGAGATCAAGCGTGGTCAATGCTTGTAACGCTAATGCCCTCCAGTCCTCTTCTGTTACACCTAGACAGGCTACCTGTGACATACACGGGATCATGATTTGACAATCGCACCAATGGAAAGGCAAACACTGATACCTTGTACGCGCTCTTACAGTCGTTAATTGCTAGAAACGAGTGCATCGAGGATGACTGGAAAACGTCCACAGTGATCATCGCTGAGTATTGCAAACAGAAGACTTTAGAGCCTTTGAACCCCACAACGAACCTGCAGGGTAGGTGGGCTTAGGCAGAGGAGCTACATCTGTAAATCTGTATTCCTGGATACGTACCCCTGCAGACGCTGATGGTGAACGGGGAATTGGGCAGTCTTAATTGACAGCTGAGAATTGCCAGAATAGCAGAACATATCCTCCATCTGGCTGTTCCATGCCACACTATTAGCATTCTGTTCTTGAAACTCGACCGCTCCTGTTTTCAAATCATAGATGAAGACCTGGAGGTTGATGGTTAGACGCATTTCCATGACAGGGTTAAGTCTTACCGCCGAATTCTCGTCAACCACAGCGAGTTTAGTTCGGCTAATAGACAGATCTAGGCATCGTATTGCGGCTTGATGTTTCAATACGTGTATTGGAAACTTGTTGTCGATAAATATCTGGGCAACAGATCCATCTTTTAGGCCAACCAATAGCCCTTCGCCGTTTGGAGGGCCTCCCACAACCTGGCACAATTTAGGGCCAATCAGTATCCAGGAATACTTGGAATGCGCCAACAAACTGGACCTTGATATACCGAATGACCGAATCAAATACCCATTCCTTCATTTTTTCCCCATTAAATGAATAAAGCTGTAATTTCTGGTCTTGGCATAATACTATGTGATTGGAAGTGACCACAAGTAGATTACATCGTAGATCGTTCACAATTTTATCGCATAATCTATGAAAACAAATTGTTTAGCGACCTTGAGACAGACAGTGCAATCTCGTCAACGTCTACTTATAGTGCATGTCGAAGTCATCCGTAGGTGAAGCCTCGTAAATCAAGATCCGGTCATGGAGTTGTATTGCTAGTCGATCCTTATAGATTGCAATCTTCTTCACGTAATCACGGGTTCTAATCCGAACCTACAAGCAATGCCTATGTTAGCAAAAAACTGGATCTCCACCGAAGGATTTTTCCAAAAATTCACGATATAAAGTCACCTTCTGTTCAGTTATCATATGCTGTATGATCACATCAGACATCATATCCCTATACGCATATCGGGACTGATATAAACCATGGACTGTGTTGAAAACTACACGATGAAGCTCTAATTCTCCTAGTAATCCAAACACTCTTAATAACTTTTCAAAAAATCAACCGCTACGTTTTGACTTACCACCGTTGCTAGCGAAGGCAAAGTTCTTGGTTTTAGGGCGTTGCTTGACAGTCCATATCCAATTTGCAGATGTTGCAAGACGTGCGAGAAATACCCCTTCGCGAGTATAAAGGAGAACCTCTTTGTTGGATCCGGCGACTATAAGAAACTCTCCATTGTTAAAGTGATCCAAAGAGCATGGATCGAACCCTGCCATACATCATTTTAGAGCAGTTTGGATAAGCCATGATGAGCACTTCACCAATATGGCGTTCTTTGCCGACCTGCTCGCCATTAATCTGCCAGAACGTTAATGTCTGATCCCACGAGCCGGCCGCAAGAGTTGATTGCCCTTCACTATTAGCTGGCGACCATTGCAAACACCATATGGGCTCTCTTCTTTCGACTAAGGCAGTCTCGCTCCCCTAAATCTCAACATCATCATTTTCTTGAACATTCCGTGTTCCCAGGGCAGTCCAACACCAAATGCTCATTTCAAAGCGACTGAAACCAGATGATAGATTTGAATGTAAACAAACATCATTACTGACATATTTAGGTTGAAAAAATATGTGTTGAGACGGAGTTTTGAGGTGATACCTGCAGATCTCTTATTGATATGTGGCCATTATATTGCCCTAGCGCTATATAAGCGCCGTCAGGAGTCCAAGCTGCACTGACAACGCGTCCCGACACCTTATATTTATGGACCGCTGCGAAACCATATTATCAGGATCCACCCACATTGTTGTTGATCTAGTAGACAAACCTTTATGGTCCGGAGACCACAACCCGAAGTCGCTCGCTGTGCACGATGCCAGTATGTGCTTGCAGGGGTTATATGTCTTTCAAACGGCTGTTAGCCAACTGTGTTGAGCGAGTTGTGGTGTTGATTGATTTATTACAAGGCATTGTACAGTATCGCCATGGGAGTACTTCAGTATTCCCTCACATTTATCCGTCCATATGATGACTGAATTATCGGCACCACCTGATGCAAATCTGGTCCCATCAAAAGAATATGCCACACTGTATACGGTCGTTTTATGGCCTGATTCAGGATGAGATATGAGAATTGGTCTGCAGCGATGAGCAAGCTTGCCTTTCAAAGAGTGGATCAGCTCCCCGTTATCAGCATCGTACACGAGGACCCGGGAACCGATGGCGACAAGCAAGCGGGTCCCGTCCGGAGAGAAATCGATAGAGTAAAGAACAGGAAGGGTGCCGTCCCGTTCGGGGATGTCGTCGGCCCATACGGTCTCGCTCCTGACCATGGACGATGGTGGACCGACCTAAAGCAGCGATAAAGGATATGGCTATCGGATAAGAGGCTGTAGCACACACAACAGGGGGCAGTGAGGATTACTGGTAGAGTGACATGCTGCATGCATCATGGGGCTAGAGTGGCATGGGCATCGTCTGACAGTCAGACTGGTGTAACGTCCATACGTTCCCCGCGTGAACATCATTCGTTACAGATTCCAACGAATCCAACGCAATGTTGACAAATCAGGGGAAAACGGGTTATTGGATCGAAGATCACAAGGCAATTGGAAAAGTATCTGATTTGCAGGGAGTATTGTGGCTCTTGTCGGGGCCGAATAGAAGAGTGGGAATGTCATGAGGCCGAAATAGGATGACGTTCATTTGGGACTTCAGCTGTCGACGTAAAACACCATGACCCATGATCATCACGTTTTTCTTGAGTCCACGATCTTGTCCCCAAGATATGACGCTGTGAAAATGTCTCCACCCTCTCAAATGAGCGGGAAATGTTCCTTATTTCACCCCTGTTGTCGCCCAACCGTCGTCATTTTAGCCCTGAGAATATACACAAGTTCTCCATTCCCCAAAATTCATTCCGGGGCTACAACGTCTCGAACAATACCAACGTCAATCCCACCAGTGTTAAAGAAACTCGTTGCCCTGGTTAACTACAGTAGAGATGTCGTGCAAAGTGGACTTGGACACAACAAGTGACAGAGTGACTGATGTTAATATTTGGAGTTTTCAAGTTTTATCAAAACAACATTCGCGGAAGACCAACATGGAACGAATGAAAACAATCCAAGATGTCGACAATCGAGTTCGAGACATGCTCATATCATACGATTCAAATAGTCAGGAGCATGTGCTGCAAGTACTTCACGCAAGAAAGACATACAAAATAAGTGCAAGTGACTTGTGAAGGAGCGTTGGCCCGGAGACGCAGCGGAAAGCCATCCACCAGCCATGCGAATTTTGATTAAAGTGGGCAATTCGCCAAGAAGGACTACATGTGCGAGTACAACATTTATGTGGACTGATCTGTATTTCCCATCGCGTGCCAGGCGAAATTCGCCCAAAACAACAACAGCAACTGAAATGATTTCAACATGTGTACACTGTACGTTGGAGTGGCGACCATGGGGATACGTCAGGCGCGATCTCGTGATATGGAGTGCGGAGTGCGCACTGTTACCCCCCAACACCGTAACGCTAGGTGTATATTGTGAGTAGTGGGGTGACCCTGTCCGGTATTGCGCCATTGTTTTGTTTCAGGTCGTTCCCTGTCCAACCACCCAGTGTGTGTGTGTAGTCTCCGATTCCATCTCCATTGTCCATCGATCACCATCATGTTTCAATCTGGCTCATGTCGCCTGCGTCAACTTGCCCGCCGTCTAAGCACTGCGGCGCCCACTGCCAACTCCGGTGCCACAACTCCAGCGCTCTCGCGCCGTTTGAACACCAAGAACCTCTTCGTGTCGGAACTCTCGCCAGGTTCCCAAGCTAATGAGATTCATCATCTATTCTCACGTCAAGGACGGGTTCAGTCTGTTTCCATGAACTAGTATGTGATCCATTCGCCGGTCGATTGAACCGTAATCTGATAACTGCATTGTCAGCACACCAACAGGGCAGTTCGCTCAGACCGCTGTTGTGAGGTTCGATTCCTATGAACAAGCTGAGCAGGCTTTAGAAGAACATCGCCGCCACGGGTCTATGCTCAACGGTGTTCATATCAAAGTCGGGCCTAACACTGTGTCTGGAAACCCCAATACGCCATCTGGCAACAGCACACGCGCTGCCCAACGTGGCCTAGGTTGCCAAATCTTTGTGTCTAATTTGTCTTTTTTGACGACAGCGGAACAGGTAGATGGTTATAATATTTGATGTTACTGTTACACATTTGATTTGCGATCATTCCGCACCATTTGAATTGATAAGGACAGAGTACGTTTTTACACCTGGTTAATCTGTTATCATTTGCACCTCCGACCTCTCCTTTGACGTGATCGATGTTCAGATTAAGGCGGCTTTTAGCAGTTTTGGAACAGTCGCTGATGTTAACTTGTTCAAACGCGAAGGCAGGAGCATGGGAATGGCGAAAGTTTTGTTTGCGCGTACCGTCGATGCCGAAACTGCCATCAAGGATTTGAATGAAGCTAGCTTTGATGGACGAACATGTATATTCAGTTTTGCATGTTTACGTTCTGTTAGACGTTCAATTAATCTGTGTGTCTTCTTTTGTTTGTCGTTGCAACTTTTATTTATCAAAATTCACATTACTTATCCGACATTGCTTGTATTAGTGTTCGTGAAGAAGGATGCCAACTATGTCAGTCATGGCGACATGGCGCCAGCCTCCCCAGAAGCCTTTGCAGCACAGACTGAACAGAGCCAGGCACCATCGCCCGTTTCGGAAACCAGTGAAGTCAAGGAGCCTGTAATGGCTGCTCCGGTTGATGCCGATGAGCCAGAGTTCGAGGATGACGACTTGATGCGTTCAATCAACGCCGCCTCTAACGTAACAACATGTGTTGTCTCATCGACTTGATAATCTGAACTTACTTGTCTAGATGCCAACTGATATTGATAAGGAATCTATAGATGCTATGCTCCGTGAAGACGAGATCGCTTTAGAAAAGGAGCTGTCTCGTCAGGGAGCTATCTAATATTCGCTCGAATAAGTTCAAATCTTTATTTCATACAAATCCGATGATTTTTGTAATTCCTCTCCAAAGGTCTTCCGTGACTCGCCTTTGTCCATTAATTTGGTCAATCGTTTTGAAGTTGTCGTGGCGTCAAGTTAGGTATTCCAAGCGTGATGTTAACTCGTCTGAAAATTTCTTTATTAACTTGAATCACTGGCCTTTTGATGTCAACAATTCCCGAGTGCGTTCTACTCCCCAAAAACACGCGGCATTTGCCGGAAACGCTCTCAGCATACAAGGGGCCAGACCCCTGAAAAATCGCCTTGCACCTCCTTCCTTGTAAAGGGTCCCAATGCAGGACCAAATAGACGAGAATCGCCGCTGCTCGCGGATTACGCTATCCGTTTGCATTGTGCTTTTCACCTGCGGGCAAACAAAATCTAAGCTTTGTCGACTTGAAACAAAATGAGAACAATCGTTTTCAAATAATTAGTTATCACGCTTCATTATCGTTGCTGACCGTTGCCGAAATTTAGCAATGAAAACAAACTGGTTTGGTTAAGCCGAGTTTAACAGAAATCCCAACAGTTTTCGCTTATTGCGCGACAAGAAGTCGGTGATTACAATATCAGCAGGGTATGTAAAGAGCCAATAGCAAATTCCGGCGACACCACCCGAACAAAGCAGTTGCATCGAAGACAGCTTGGATACATCTCCATTCGGTGCAGAAAACTGCAGCCGGCAATGCTCATATGCGCCTAAATATCAGAATATACATTGAAAACCAGATTCCGCACCCTAAAATCGAAACTTCAACAGGCGTAAGGCATCACGGGAGCAGAACATTGATGAAAATAACGGAAATTCGCGAGTTATCTACCAAAATATAATGCAACAGCTGGGACGTTCCGGAAGAGTGTGGCCGATAATCCCTGATAAACGGACCTAACACCACCATAATTCCATATTTGACTTGCTGCGTCCAACGAGCTGCGGAATTGCATTGGAGGCGTAGACGACCCAGATGTTCCTGCTTTTGCTGTTGCGAAAATCTGTACCTGAACCTGAGATTTGACTGCAAAAGCCAAACAATTTCAGTATGCATCGTAACTTTGTACCGAAATGAACACCATTAAAAACTCATACGCACGAACAATGAAAAGTGGAAAATTCAAGGAAAACCTACAGAGGTCCATGGGCGATTCAACGGCGCTAACGGCGACACCGGTCATGGCGCCACATGCCAGGTATTGAGGTATCGTTAGTGTGGGGTTATCGTGATCAGGAGAATGTCGCTTGACAATCGATACAGCCTGACCATACGCCATGAACTGGACCGCGTTGAAAATGACCATTCCACATAACGGAGAAGCCAGCCCCCGATAGAATCCGATGACCCCTTCGGACGACCAGGTTTTAGACACACAATCGCCTAGCCCGCTATAGATTGGAGACTCTATTGGTTGTGTCTGCAAACGAACCTGAGTATCACACAATGTGGGTCATTCTGTTGGTCATAACCTTTTCGCCTTTTCAAAGCAACATCAATATCTGGATAAAACGGCTGATATGTAATGAAATGATACCAACATATCCGACGAGCTGGGTTTCACTGATTACCTTGAGAGTGTCGAAAGGGTGCCCAGTGAGAGCAGCGAGAATCCCCCCTACGGACCCGGCCCCGATATTAACGCAAGCGTTGTAGACGTCGGAGGTGGCCATTCTGCCTTTCTCGCCAACGAAGGCGGTAGCGACCGACAATGTTAATGAACGACTGAGGCTGCCGAGATGGCTACATATATCTGTTTAGTCCAGTTAGAGCCCGTAACATCATCTTGCCGGTCCACTAGAGCCGTAACGTTATCTTGCCTGTCCACTAGAGACGTAACGTCTTCTCATCTTAGTGTGTGTGGTCTAGTAGAAGGGTATCATCATGACGCGCTATCGGCAACATCCAATTGGCTTTGCGGTCCACTTCTTCTCCAAACCCCAAAGGAAACTCTTTCTACACAAACGAATTCTCTCTGTCGTAAACTATGTAATGTCTCCAATCCTCGCAAGGAAGTGAAAGTTTACCAAGGTAAAGCTGTAGATTTATAATCCTTTGCGATGGATTTTTGTACTTGTTAACTTTATATTAACAAATTTCCACAATATACATGGTCAAAAGCGAGCAAATCAAAATTTCGAGAAAGTAGTAGTGAACTCGAAATCGGTTTGTTTGACGCCACTGATTGATGAAAAATCACGGTCGATCGACCAGAATGACAATAAGCAAATTCCATTAGCGGGATCGCCAGCATATGTGAGTAACTTGCGAGCGTCGGCTGTTTGAAAAATCAGCGACGAATCATCGTTGACTGCAAAAAATAAAACAGGTTAAAACGATGGAGGTAATTATAGATGTCCAAATAACCTCCTATCATGGGAGTTACGCCGATGCAGGATTTCACTCCAAGAGAGACCAGCTGCCGACGAGTCGACGCAGCTGCATCAATGGCCGCCTGACCCATATCTGCAACGTGGCCACCATAATCCATGGCCTGTTCCATCATTGAGAAACCTTTATTACAATTACTGTGACATTACCATTATATTGACAGCGTCAATACGAACGCCGACAGACTGAGCATGCTTTAAGAGATATAACGATGATGATTCGAGCCCAGTGGGATCCACAGGAAGCGTAAAAGAAACTTTCAGAGTAGGATTTGACTTTTGCAAACTGGCAATGGCGCGATTACGGCGTTCTATCCCAGCAATATCATTTAATATAGCACCCTCGATATCAAAATCTGCAAACTTGAAACTGAGAAAAATGTCAGAAGGAAGGCCACTGTCATAACGTTTTTAAACCTACTTATACGCGGTTATAACAAGTTGATATGCAGCTGCTAGGGCAGCATCCGTCGTAATGGCTTGGCCAATTTCAGTTCCTCCAGCTCCACCGAACGACACGATGCCGTCAGCACCGGCGTCCCTCATCGACTTCAATTGTTTTCGAATCATATCGTTACTCTGAGGATTGTCGGCAGGGAACGACCCTCCCCATGCTGGCCTTGAATTCCTATCCGCAATAACGAAAGCTAGAGTGATCCATTTTAGTCCAAATTGTCGAACGACCAAGCCGTAATCATTGATACGGCCATCATCGTTGTCGATGAGAATATACGGGCTGAATATGTTTGCCAAGCCTGATCCTTTTCCTCCGTCGACTGGGAGCCCCTTAGCACTGGAAGATATACTAGCAAGCGATGATGCACATGTTCCAAAATTTGCCTGGCAAGTCACTGCATCGCAGTATTCCACCGTCGAACCACAATATCCTAAAAATTAACGAGAGATTTCACACAGTCAGGACGTAAGTGACCAGTTGCGCCATCAGCTTACCATATTTACTACAGCATTGCCCGGTAGGACATCTGTTACCATTTGCAGGACCACAAGGAAGTGAAGTGGCTGGTGTCAATGACGCCGACGATGCAGAACTTTGACACGTTCCGAATCCGCTTTGACAACCGAGCCCGCAATAATCGGACGTTGTTCCACAAAACCCTAAATTTCAATCAATCTTGAGGAACTGGGTAATAGTTTCAAACAGACCGAATTTGCTGCAACATTGAGAGTTTTTGCATGAAACGCCATTATTTGCTCCACATCCCCCTTCCAACATTGGACCTTGTGTTGGTGCCGGCGTGGAAATGCGACATTTCCCAAATTGTGACTGACAACCTGTTGTACAGAAGTCATCCGTAATACCACAAAATCCGGCCTAAAAGACAAAGCTTTCAACTTTCCCATGAATCTGGGTTAGCTCAAGTTGACAATTTACCTGAGAACAGCAACCCACTGAGCAGCTGCCAATGTTTGGGCCACATTTTTGTGGGGCATTCGTGCTCATTGATGCAGATGTCGATCCAAGCGTTGGCATCGAATTGGTACACGAACCAAATGCTTTCTGACATCCGCTACCGCAGTAAGTTGGGTCAGCACCACAATATCCTAAGTAGAATTCGGGAATATGGTCAAGAACCTGACTGACAATAATCAAGCGCATACCTTGTTGACTGCAACACAAAGAAAATGGGCAAGCGCCAATATTCGCTCCACATTTTACATTGAACGATTGTGGCGGCGCTATGGTGGGTTGTGGGGTTGAGCTTGCGCTTGAGCATTGTCCAAACTGCGATTGGCACCCGTTCGCACAATATTCGGCAGTCGAACCGCAATATCCGTACTACCAATTCAATCAGATTCAATATTATCACTGCAAAAAGCAATGATAGTGAACCTTGGAACAGCAACCATTGGCACAGCTACCAATTCCTGGACCGCATCTAGGGGATGCAGTTGACGGAATATATGATGACGGTGACGCAGTAGCTTCACCGCAAAGCCCATAGCCCTTTTGGCATTTATCGCAGAAATCAGGACCCAATCCACAATATCCCTTCAAACCACACTGAGAACAATGTTGCTTTTCAAAAATTGGATCTATCCTACCCATTTACTGCAACATTCAGAACCGCACGACAATCCGTTATTAATGCCGCATGGGCGCAGGGGTGCGAAGGTGTTCCTTGTCGTCATGCCGCACACACCAAATGGCTTTTGACATCCCTCTAGACAGTAATCTTCCTCGGATCCGCATTGGCCCTAAACAGAAGACCGATCATTAACTCAACTACTTGAGAGCAATTTGAATTAGATTCGCACAAACTGCGATCTACAAGGACAAACTACGTACAATCCACACGATACGCTGTGCTTAAGATCCAACAGTGTAACAAATATCACAGTAAGGGTAAAGGTCATCCGAACGGAAAGAAGGTTGACGCATCAAGGGCATGGAAACATAAGTTGCAGACAATACGATACACAGTGTGCATGACGTACAAATTTGGAGCAGCATTGACTGTCGGGGCATGATTGGTTATTGTAAAGGGGACCACAGTAAACCGCAGCAGATGCAATGGGCAGAATTAGCATCAATGCCACACCGATTCGGTTAAACAGTTGTTCGTGAAGCATGATGCACGTAAATACAATAGATATGAATATGAACTTGCGATCTTTAGGTGCCTTGAAATATCCAGCATAGGTCCAAATCTTCCACGAAGTACCTGCACTCGATTCCCCGACTGTACAAGATATTTTGTTTGAAATTCCATTTCTTTGTTTGCGAGGTCGGTGCCCAAAAAATGAATAATGTATTGAACTATCGAGTACCTGTCTTTCAACGCTTCAAGTAGCCAGCTTTTCGTTTGAGAGCATAAACCAGATTGCCGCAAACTTCCATTGCCTATCCTCAACCATAATTTTGAATGCTATAGTTCAAGGTTGCATCTGATCGCAAATTTCATAGGGAATCTGATCATTGGTAACTGCATTGCTTCTATACTGTTGGGGAGCGATTGGAATGCGGCACACATACTTCATAATTAACAAATATATTTACAATAGATTATCCAATAATGAACAGATAGACAAAGAATGTCTCAATCAAATTTCGAGAATATGCTTGTGAATGCATAATCGGTTTGAGACACGCCAGAGAGGTAAGAATAGTCACGATCCACGGACCAGAATGACAACAAACAAATTCCATTAGCAGGATTCTGAGCATAAGCCAGCAAAGTACGAGCGTTATTAGCAGTGAATATTTGCGATTTTACATCATTGACTGGAGATTACATCAGAATCATGAATTTGGAGACTACAGCAAATTGCTTACCTCCAAGCATGGGAATGACCCCTACGCAAGCGGAGATGCCCGCTGCTTTTAACTGCCGACGGGTGGCCACCGCTGCATTGATAGCTGCTTGTCCCATATCACCATTGTAACCTCCATAATCCATTGCCTAATATCACAGCAGTCAGTCGTGTAGCCGGAGTAAACGCGTTGCAAATTACCATAATATTGACAGCGTCGATGCGAACGCCAACTGATTGAGCGTTCGTCAACAGAAACACCGCCGAAATTTCCAGTCCATTCGAAGGATTAACAGGTAACGTGAAAGACACTTTTAGACTGGGATTGGCCTTCTGTAACGATGCGATGACGCGATTACGGCGCATTACGCTGGCTTTATTGTATAAAGGGTCCCCCTCGATATCAAAATCTGCAAATTTGAAACTTCCGAGTACTCAGCTGATAAAACGCCAACAAAACAAAGTGCAAACTTACTTATAAGCGGATATTACGCGCTGATATGCGGCCAACAGCGACGCCTCAGATGAAAGTATTTCCGCAAGCTCGGGGCCAGTCGCTCCACCAAAAGAAACAATCGCATCAGCACCGGCGCTTCTCATTCCTTGCAGTTGCCTTCGAGCCAAATCGTTGCTGTTTGCGTTATCAGCGAAATCTGAACCTCCCCAACGTGGGCGTCCTTGGCTATCTGACACCACAAAGGCGAAAGAAATCCATTTCAAGTCGAACTGTCGGACTACAGCGCTATAATCGGGAACGCGACCGCTATTGACGCGAAGGTATGGACTGAACATGTTTGGTAATGTTTGACCACTCGGTGTCAAGCCACCACCTGTTCCAGCACATATTCCATAATCAGCCTGGCAGGTACCGGCATTGCAATGATCGTCGGACGTTCCACAGTATCCTGAAAACATCAGTTAGAATTAATGCACGACCTTCATAACAATGGTCATCATACCGTATCTACTGCAGCAGTTGCTATTGGAACATCTCTTGCCTACAGTGGGTCCGCATTGTTCTGGAGCGCCAGGAGCCGTAGTTATCGGTGGAGAGATACGACATTGACCGAACTGCGACTGACACCCAGCGGCACAAAACTCGTCCGTTGTACCACAATATCCAAACTAACCAGAAAATTAATTGATAGGCAACTAACTGATACTTTTAATTATACCTGAGAACAACAGCCGGTGGCACATTTGCCATCAGTTGGGCCACATTTTTTGGCAGCTGTTGACGCAGGGGATGACGCAGTAGTCCGTCCTGAAGTTTCAGGAACTATGTTCGTACAGGATCCGAACTGGCTTTGGCAGCCGGCACCACAAAAACTGGGATCCGCGCCACAATATCCTGAGTGATGGTGGTCGTTAAGTGATCGGTAACTGAGTGGTAATACATTGAGAAGTACCATATTTGCTACAGCATAACGAGAATGGACAAGAACCATCGGTGCCCCCGCATTTGGGATTTAACATTGTCGTAGGAGCAGCAGTTGGTGGTGTGATGCCACCAGTGCACTGGCCATACTTCGATTGGCAACCAGCAGAACAAAATTCATCGGATGTGCCACAGTATCCGAACTGAATGATAGTTGATGGATGCATTTAAAAGTTCTGCGACGTTCTAACCTTGGAGCAGCAACCGGTGGTGCAACTCCCGAAATTCGGGCCACATTTAGGGGCAGCGGTTGTTGGTGTGGTACCAGCGCATTGGCCAAACTCGAATTGGCACCCAGCAGAGCAATATTCATCGGTAGTACCACAATATCCAAACTAAGTAACTTTGAATTACAGCAAATAAGGGCGCAGCGAAATCGCGAACCTTGGAACAGCAGCCCTTAGCGCAACTGCCGAAATTCGGGCCACACTTAGGGGATGCACTTGATTCAGCGGTAGAAGGCACCGCAGATGTGCTGATGCATAATCCAAAACCTGACTGACATCTATCACAGAACTCGGGACCAAGTCCACAATATCCCTGAATCACCGCGTTATGTCAACTCGACAGACATTGAATCCCAGCATACCCATTTGCTGCAGCACTCACTGACACCGCACGACAGGCCGTTCCTGGAGCCGCACGGCCGAAGTGGAGCGAACGTGTTCGTTTGCGTCATCCCGCATTTTCCATACGATGTCTGGCACCCAGCCAGGCAGTAATCCTCTGACGACCCGCATTGCCCCTACCGAACCAAACGCCTCATTGGATCAAGACAATGACAATACCAAAATGAAATGCGGAAACACAATTGAAGTGGGGACTCTTTTTTACGCTTCAGCGGGGTAACACAAGTACAGTGTTTGCGTTGCACACTGGGACAGTGATGGGGCCAGATATCCCTCAGTGATAACGTTGCACGACTTACGAATTCGGAACAGCACTGACTGTTAGGGCACGAACTGTTGTTGTATTTTGGGCCACAGGTGATGGCGATGGCCACGTGGAGTAGCGCCATTCCCAGACCGGCATGATACAGGAGTCGCTCCTTCGCCATCTTCAGTGTGAACGATTCAGAGCCGATGTAGGTATGGAGCCTGGTACTGCAGATATCTGATCACAGCATCGACGGAACCGGATTGTTTCTGTCAGATATTTCCGGGGGGAAATGACGGCGCCATGGCGTCAGATCGGAGACAGTACGCCTTGCCGTTCCAATATCTGACCTCCTCCGTTCCCATCAGACTGGTGGACAGCGGATTTCCAAGGGTACTTGCCATGAGGATCTGATCAGTCTGTCCACAGTAGGGCAATCTGTTGTGTTAGCGCGAATTGATAATACAACGAAGTGGATTTAATTATAGATTGTGTCAATAAATATCCATTATCGCTATGCTCTCATTGATTACTCAGGCAACCGGATTTCTTGAACTTGTTCGTACACAGGTCAACCCAAGGATTCGGATAAATTCGCGATTCTGTTGGCGAAGATCCAAATGAAGAAACAGCAATCTAATCACGCAATCGCCAAGAGAAACAGTGGTTTATTGATTTGTGATCCAACAGCGTCTCAACTATGATAAAGAGGATAGGGCGGATAATGTGATTCGAACATTGATCTCTGGACCGCGCAAACTCCAACACGACGTATTTCAGCCGATTCCGATTTACAAGACGATAATCTGTGCTGGCGCCTTCCTCGTTTGTCGCACACACACACAACCGCCCAACCTGCCGCATCGTTGGCTGACGAATTCGCCAACGATCGCCGGAAGCTGTGACACCGACCGAACTGCTCTCATCAGCGCGCGATCATTCCTGGGCCGCGAATTGTTTAGGAACCGGTGTCTGTGTGTGTCAATGCGCTTTCCGTCATTTGCCCAACACCCCACTGGGAAAAGGGGATCGTTTCCCCCCTGTGCCAGATAATATCTGTTCCCGCCGAAATCAGTCGTGTGCCCAGAGACCATCATTGTATTCTTATTTTTGTCCCGGGCTGTTTCGCCATCCACCCGCGCTGGGGTGAGGTTCCATTGCCTGAGCCATTTTTTCGATGATCGCCCTGGTCGTGCTGGCGCTATTCGGGGCCGCGGTCGGGTCGCATGATATCGCCCTGGATCGTGTTCGCCATTTCGAGGCGCTATCGCTGTTCGGATCCACCCAGAGCGAGTTCTGGACGTTGACGAACGGGCACCCTGGTCCATCGTCGTACCAACTGAAGGCGTTCGACGACCGGTCCTATGGCCATTCGATCGCCTATGGAGGATATACCAAGGGCGCGTTCAGCGCGTCCGGTGGAGTGAGAACCGGAACGACCTCCCGTTGTTTTCGCCCTGATCGATTCATTGGGTGGAAATTAGGTGGACCTGAAACTGGTGTCGGATATGGACGATATCGTGGTGTCGGCGAACATCGTGCCCGGCTCGTTCTACATGATGTACCTGTATTCGAACGAGGGCCAAACCCCACCACAGCTGGCCGTCTACGAGTTCACCGGCGCCTCGTTCGAGACGGCGCTGAGTAGCGGTCTGGCCACGATCTTCTTCACCAACCTCGTCAGGTGTGTGTGTGTGTGTGTGTGTCGTCGTCGTCATCGTCGTCGCCGCCGTCTCCGTTTCGTCTGAAAATGTGCTGTGGGCGTTGCCCCCGTTCAGGTTGAGGGACATGCAGATCTTCGTGAACGGTGTGCTGTTCGTGAACTTGCCCGCCCCCGAGCACGGGAAGGACCCCGTTATTCCACAGCCATTGACCCTGGATAGCGCCAATTTCAACGCCATCGTCGAACTCTACGACGTCAGCGACCCGAACGAGAAGGTTTTGACCGTCAGAGGTCAGCTTCAATTGGAAGCCAAGAAGGTCGGTCGACGAAGGAAAACGATTTTTCCAGAACCGAATTTTCACCTCGGTTTCGTCACGGTTTTTGATCGGTTTCGGTAATTTGGGGTTTGTGGCGATCAGGTCTATATTTGCCATGTCATGGGCGATCCACAGAACCAGAACGCGTACCCGTATACAATGGCGATCTATCGCCATTCGCTGTCGGGCGCCTTCCGCATGTTGCCGCCCTCCTATCTGTTGCAGACCGCCTTGGCCCTGGTCGTCATCGCCTCCTTCTGCTGATTCCCCATTTTAATTTGAATTAATTCATTGTATCTATTGAGCGGTGTTGTGTTCTTAACACGTTGTGGTCTCGGTTTGTCGAACTCCTTGTCGTGGAACACAATCGGTCGTCTCGTTCGCCGCCCTCAATCTATGTGATCGTCGAGTCCTTTAAGTGAAGGGTGTTGTCTCGCCATCCGTTGAAATTATCGCAAACCTTCCGCAGGGTTTGGCCTCATCAAACAATCGGCGTTTTCATGGGCAGAAATCGGGGTGAGAATGTTTTGTGATCTCCGTTTGACGATGTTGTTTTCGTGGCCACCGCACGTTCCAAACTGTTATCGCTGTCGTCGCCACCGAGTGGCGAGTTCATTACCCCGATCGTTGTTTTTTCACGATCTAGGCGGGTATATCGATCGGTGGACGGCAGAAGGCGATGCCATGGTGCCAGGGCGATGAGATGACCCCCCTGAAATGCCTTTCATATTCCGTTGGCGATCCCTGGGTCGATGGTCATTGCAATCTGCAACAACGCCGACCTGACGTCGAACTGGTCGATAGAAATGGGGTCGGCGTCAATAACGGTGACGTGGTCGTTGTTGGTTCCAAATTGGACCCGGATAGCTCTTGACAACGATTGGATCGAGACGTAATAGAACGATGAAGGGGTTTGAACAGTTTCATCTTGTTCGGTCTGCGCCGCGACATTGTGGGGTTTCGTTGTCGGGAATTGCCGGCGACCTTGTTGTGCAAGTACCGTCCCATCTCCAGCGCCACGAGAGAGCAATCTGATACCATGATGATTATAACGGGGGTCGGTACTGGGATTGACCAGAAAACGGGGTCCCTGGGAAACCTCTGTGAAATAATCCCCATTTGTCACCTCGTTCATAACACCCAAATTCGTGCACCACTGCTGGGTTCTAAAACAACTTGACCAGTCAAATTTCGGTTTTTACTCATTGTTTGAACAGGTTGGACCAGTAGCTCATAGATGGCGTTCGTCATCCGGTGCATGTGGTGTTTTCCACAATCCAGCGAGAGATCGGTTGACGAAATCGGCCCAAGGTGTCACAGACGCCAAACAGTCATCCGCCACACATAATCCCCTCGATCCGGCGCCCAGTTCCCACACAGAGAGTTGCCATCGCCAGAGAGCCATTCCCGTCCCCGATCCCCCAGTCTGCCCGTGTCTTCAGATATATATCTGAGGGGGGAGCGGCGACCCCTCAGACCATGAAGGGGGGGGGGG
>OUQQ01000382.1:4668-24296 GCA_900404475.1 Spongospora subterranea | reverse complement strand
CCATGTCATCAATTGGGGCTCATGTAACATGTTATATTGGCTCGCATCATAGAGAATTTACAGCATTTAAGGAATGAAAAACCTCGTTGGTTCTACAAAACCGTATTTGTTTGGAAAACGGAAAGTATATAGTAGTAAATTTTTCAGCAATGCATTTTGAAACCTATCATGAGAGATATTTTAAATGCTGTAGTGTTTTTTGGTGAATCATCGAGTCACTGTTCCTCAGTGCTGAAAACGCAACGCGTTGTAATCAGGTGCGGCATCATTTACTCGACATTGGACAGCTTAGAGAATGACCCAGCATCCAAGAAGCGCCGCAGTGACTTTCAAGCCTCCGTTCACGAAAAATGTCTACATTAACGCTTTACTGGCTCTGTGTTGAGGTTCACGTTAAACACATCTTTGAACGTTGCCCAAAAGAGCGTCCTTTGGCAACGATTTGTTCCCACACGCACCCGGAAAATTGAAGAACAGACCATGTTAGTAGATAATTCTTTCTTCCATAGGCATTTTTAACATTGTCTGCGCCCCTTTGATGAACGTATCTTCACTTGTTTTTGGACAGTAACAGGGCAGCATCCTAAATCTTAACTGCTATTGTACTAAACGGGTTTTGAGTTTTTAATTGCAATGTTTGATGCGCTCAGCAGAACTGTCCCTTGTATATATTTTTGACAAAATGTATTGGTATAACTGAGACACGAGTCTGTCGACATTTCAAATTTCAAGTAGCCTTTTGATGAGTTTTGATATATTTTTAACAGGACAGTGCGGATATTCAGGGTTTTCAAGAGTCTACGATCCAGTCGAATTCTGCAGTAGAACAAAAGCGCGGTTTGATGCTCGAATCAAGGATGACACAGATACCTAAGGTTGCCGTAATGAACAAATTCGGTTTTTAATGATGATTCGTTAATTAAAATCGTAAAAGGCCAACTGTGCTAATCAAACTGGGCGCCCTAAGTTCGCGGCGTAGTCTCTGAATAATATCACAACATCGTGTTAGCATTTACAGCATCATTGAGAAGTGCAAGGAAACCTGGTCTGGCGACAACTTATATACTGAATCAACAAACCCAATGAAAGCTATTAAATCATTGCACAACAGGTCACATGTTGCCTTTACCCTAGGCCGTGGTCTATAATGGCGCTGGGAACAATGGCCAACCGAATCAGCGACAGCGGCAACTGCAGGTAAGAGTCGTTGCGCAGATTCCAAGTAATATTGCTCCAATAGCCGATCACATTGGGAATGATGTCCAGTAGTGACCGCTCGCGAACCTGGTACACGGGCGAAAACTGGCCATTCTTTCTACGGGAATGAAGGAGGATGGGAACGCCATAATGGCGAGAATCCAGCAGACTAAGGAAGGATGGTATCTCCATTGGATGGTCTCCGCACCGCTCTGGCACAATCCTGAGAAGATTTGAATAAACAAATATCAACCCAACCAAAAAGGACAACAACACTAACGATTTTCAAAGCACTTTCCGCATAGCACGTATTTACCTGAGATCAATCGCAGGAGAAAACGGTCCCGAACAGACGATATCGTTGCCGTTAATGACACGGTACGAGAAAAACAATGGTTGATCTTCGGGTGTCAAGTCAATCCTAGTCCGAACGTCGTCGATTGCGGATGCGAATGTGTCGTCGCCGGCACGTGGTGTCCCAAATGTCACACATCCCTCCAAACGGAACATCTGTTTACATCATAAAACGATTCAGTTACAGCAAAATCTTAAAGCCAACCCCATCATCAAACTTTACCATAAAAAAGAAAGAAATCATCCAATACAGCGTTAATACTGGGTCAACATCAAATGCGAAAACTGATGAGCAAAACCGCTCAGTAATTACGTCAAATTCTAACAAATTATCACAACTCATCGGACACAGACTTGAGAACAGTACACATAATTTGCGTCTCATTCAAAATAGAGAACAATTGCAGAAGTAAACGAATAAAGTATGGGTCTGGAAACAGAGATCTTAGTACTAACCAAGTCCCATGAAATTGAGTGAGCGCCAGACGGATGGCCAGTTCGCTGCCATAATAAGATGGCTGAGAACAAGGTGGCGGTGGCCGCACCAAGAGAATGGCCAGTTATTATCATGGATGGCTTAGCCATATTTCCTACCGTGTTCTCGTTAAACTTCTGGCAAATGGCGATGAACTCGGACTCGAGGTGTGACCAGAACCCGACCGCCACATCAATAACTGGTGCCCGATCATTATGTGTAATAGGACCACCATGACGAGGAGAAAATCGACGACGAAACCAGTCTACGTGAGTTTTGACGACCGGATCGATTGCAGTGTTGACGACAGGACTCATTCGTATATGATTTCCGGACGCGAGACCTTCTAGAATGGGGACGGTCACATCTGTGTCCATTTTCGTAGAACAGTTCCATGTCCGAGTTGGCGATGTCATTATTTCACACGCCGGGAATCCGAACACGTCAAAAAATCCCTGATCAAGAAGATCGTCATGAGAACGTTTTAGAACCAAAATAAACCAGAAAATCAATCAGAGAAACAAAAGGAGCTGTCGTAGACGTTTACAAGCAAAACGTTGATGGTAATCATAGACACAATGACTTGGCTTACGCAATGGAGCATTCCAGGTAAAACGCAATTCTTGGTGGCAGCTTTCCGAAAGATGGCATCAGTCAACCATTCAGTTAGATCAAAGGGTGACGTGCCCTTGAACGCTGGAATCACGAAGCGACCTGGGACGCTGTACAGGACAACCATAATTAGGCCATTATGGCCAAACCGGCTATATTGCAGCGATAGCGCCGGATGGTTCCACGATGTGATTGTTTGCGATACGACATGATCCGATTCATCTGCACAATATCTCATCATCAGACACATCATCCAATGAATTAACCACTTCATGAAAGGATCAACACCGGACTTGCAAAATCAGACACATCAGAACACAGCCAGTGACAATTCACAATAATACGCGTCGCCAACCAATGCTTATAACAGCGTTGAAAATACGGATGCTGGGTGAACCCATGTGTCACTCTTTCATGTTACCCTACACTGCACACAATGGGTATATCTTACAGGCCAGAGCGGACAGATGCAACATAAGCTCGGCTATATCCTGGTTGAACTCGGCTTCTTCTGTGCGGCTCCCTTTCTGAGTCAATAGAGGACACAGCTTCACCCAATCGGGGATATACCCGCTATGCATGTTCGGAAACGTGACGTTGACGGCAGATAATGGCTCCTTCGTACCCTAACGCAGCCGGAACAAATTTTTCGTTATTCTGACAGCCATTGATGTGCATGTAATGTTTTTCTTAAAACAGTTCGTGTTTAACAGCATATGTAAAAAACTCTCGAAACTAGGTTTGAACAAAACTCCTCACATGGAGACTGACATTTTTCAGCTGTCAAGTCGGATTTGTTCCGATGTGCCAGCGAACATACCCGAATTGTTTGGGGTGGATCATAACAGAACCCCAATTTGAATACAAGCAGCATGAATGCCTTGATGCCGACTTCGACCAATGGCCAAACTATCAACATTGCAGTGAACACTATCAGAACGAGGGTGTTGACCAGACACCAGACCATTGAATCCACAGTGGCCATCGCCGTAATCTGCGCTTGTCTAGTTATATAACTTCATGAAAGGAGAAACTCGCCAACCTTGAGCAAATTACGGCACGCTGAAAAATCGGTGAAATCCAGCAATTCGTTCGTATTGTGCGTCATATCGCTGTACTCATCCTCGACAGCCTTCGAGGCTGATTGAACCAACATGGCAACAAATTTGGGCTTTTTCAACGACGAAGCGCAGTTTGAGCACTAGCAATTTTCGGGGTCGGTGGTACCTGGCTCCATTGAGAATTACCTGAGGTGGACATTTCCATAGACCCTGGTCTCTCCGAATCTGCGACTTTCAAAAATGTATTGTTTCGAGTGAACAGGCTATTTATAGGTTCTGTTGTAATACTGATATGCATCCAGGCCGTGAGCTCGTGAGCGCATTGACATCGATCTGCAAGTCCTTTTATCGTTGTAGATTCACGCTCGTTCATAGTCAAAATGAACGAGGAATTTGTTATCACAGTTGACACGATGGTCAGCACATGTTTGTATTATTTGTGATATGGTTGTTCCTTGTTGAGGCTATTTGACAGCGAATTCACCGCATGACGACACTGTAATAGGTGGCTGTGGCCTCTCGTTACAAGTCGGCGAAGATCCAATTGTCGATATGACGTCGAGACCAGTAACGACGCGACCAAATGCCACTTTCTTTGTGTCCAAATATTCAAGGTCCCGTAATGTTACGAAAAATTGGCTGTTATTAGAATGTGGGGACCCGAAATTTGCCATTGACTACATCCAAATACAATCAGCAACTGGAATTGTTCTTGAATTGGGTGAAACCAAACGTTTTGGTTGAATTTTGTTGTCGCATAAATAAGATCATCACAATATCTGTACTCTTCCACGAAAACGACATTCACTAGACGCATCGGATTTGGAATTTGAATGCAATGTTGATAAAAAGGAAAAAGTGGAGGCGCCTCACTAATATTCCAGCGCGATCGTGTTTAATGGCGAAACATTCATCTTCGAAGGTACCACCATATACGCTCTCACCCTTGTCACCATTACCGGTAACTATATCTGATATCACGTCAGAACCGTTAGGTTGAGGACCAATTTGTTGTGGGGTATACTTACCGCCGCCCTGAATCCAGGCCCCTTTAACAACGCGATCTGAAACTTGTCAAATATGTTAAAAGTCACGAAAACTGCAGATTATTACGAATTGGAGTGTTAAGATAACGTAGAGTAATGCCGTTTTCACTATCACCACATTGGCCTGTGCATAGTTTCCTATAATCTTACGTGAGTTCGCCATAGTTCAATGACTTCGCAAGTGTGACACAGAGCAGTTTGAGTTTCAACCGATGGAATAAGTAAGTTGCAATCAACAAGGATATAATCGGTGTCGAAATCACTTATTAAACAGAATGACTTACAGGAAATTATCGCATGTTTTGGGCATGATACTGTAAAACAATTCGAATACGACTGATCCAATAGGACCCAAGTTGCCACTTGCAAAGGTCATCGATACAAACCTACTTTCCTACATCATGGCCCAGTAGGCCTTGTCAGTATTTGCCAAAAATCCGAATAACGAAAATGGAACATTGGAACCCGTATAATACTTCCAACTATAAGAAGGACCGTGTTCCGCTCTACAACTTCAATAGTCATAAGTAGTATTGATATCAAACACAAATCCAATGATTAATCGGTTTTATAGGTGCTCTAACTTTCAAGGCGAGAATAAAAGTACCTTAGCGTGTTCCCTACAATATTCCTGAACGCTGTTACGGGCGCTCTCTTCAAAATCGACATCGCCCTCGATGGGGCCGATTTGGAAGCGCGACGAACCCCATTCCTGAAGATCGGCAACAGTTGAGCCAATCCAGCCCAGTTTGGAGTGGTAAGCGAACAAATCCGAGCACGAACCCACTATGTGGATTCCAAATTTCTGTAAGTCCATTTGTCAGACGTGAGAACAAACACTACTGTCCCAGTTTTGATTGAACACAAACTAGAATATTGTATGCATCCTTCGTTCACAAATGTATTTAACAATCTACATTACCAGTTGAATCTGTTGAACTCGAATCTCCCAGTCCAGGTCTAATATATCGATAATTTCGGCCGAGAGTATATCGTAAGCGACGGCGGCGATTTGCTGAAGCGCCATAACGTGAATATAACATGCCACATAGTGATGCTGACAAAAGGCGGACCTTAGCGACAGCTTTGGCCTGCTGGTATGCTGGAGAGAC
The DNA here is from genome assembly GCA_900404475.1 of Spongospora subterranea. Lineage (NCBI taxonomy): Eukaryota > Endomyxa > Phytomyxea > Plasmodiophorida > Plasmodiophoridae > Spongospora > Spongospora subterranea. Next base: position 18,439 of record OUQQ01000382.1, on the reverse strand, counting down.
CATACGCCCCGAGAGAATTAGCAATGCCTTCGGCATTGTGTTTGTCAAGCAACCGGCCTGCGAGCTAAAATGTTCACCTGTCTAGGACCGTTGAGAATGGGTCTAAGGCCAGTTATACCGGGTGACCGAATAGATTTTCTGACCGTACTCTGCTCTTTTCTTAAGAAGGTCTTGTCTTTCCATGTTAACGGTCGTGTTCTGCATGCGAGAAAAATCTGTTGCGGAGCGCTTTCCGGTTTTCTCTCCATGCATCAACGCATCCCTCGTTTTCTAACGGCAAAACATTAAGATGGCACTTGTGTTGCAGCATCGCCACATGAATTATTGGTTCTCTCTGCCGTCTTCCAGGCATTGCCGGTGAGATTGGTTTAACCTGAATATATTCTGGTGCATTTTTTTTCAATTTGTTGCCGGTAATTTCTGCTCATCTTTGACCAACTCCGGTGCACCTTTCACGCCACCCAAACGGGGCATCGCAGTGGAACGGGCTATCGCACGGTCTGGTGCTGTGTTACCTGTCACGTATCGACTGTGTAGTTACCAGTGCGTATGTTACATTGTACGATGACAGTCACTTGACGCCCCTTCAGCCTGAACATTTCCGAGACGCGATACGGTGCGCAGTGATGTTATGCTGTTACTTGATACCTTCAACAGCTCTATTGCGAGTACAGTACTCTATTGACATTGGCAAACCTGTAGTAGGTCTGATTTGGACATATGACGATCGCCATTGTCATCGATATCAGATTACAACTGCTGCCTGACCAAGGCGATCCTCGAACTCGTGACCAATTTCAATCATACTTACGTGACGTCCGCCATGAACTCAGGTGTTTGTGCAACCATCAGTGTGGTGGCACTTCCAACGATTCTGAGGTTCTACAGTACTTTTTTATTCGGAGTTGTTTCTGCTTTTCCCCGACGATACGGTCTGGCAATTTGCCAAGGTTCATTTTGACTCGGTTCCGTTGCGACAAACGTTGGAGCCACGTACTAATTTTTTTGAAGGAAGTCGTCATAGTGGTGTGTCGAGCGCATCCGAGCGATTGCGAGGTAATATTGGCGCCGCCATATGATCTGCACCAGGCATACGAAGCCATAGATTGGATAGATGACAGGTTTGACAGCGTGCTTGTTGGAACTCCTGTGTTTGCACGAGATCCTACCCCAAGTTGTAAGATCCTGTAATCACAACCGTCGGGGTTTGCGATTACATTCGTGATTAGTTAACGCGCGTTTATAAATTGAATTTCTTTTTTGCTCAGATGCAGCATCTCTATCGTGCTTGGCGAAACAAAAAGGGTTATCACACATCTATTTTCTTTCAGCCCTTGTCGATTTGCCCAATTGTCCTCAGGTTTGCAAAAACAGTTCATATGCTATGTTTTCAGCACAAGCCTTCGGTCTTTGATTTGTGTCTCTTTTCCGAACCACATCATTTCTTGTCTACGTTTTGCGTCCGTTTGTTCCAGCTCGCACTTATATAGTTCGAGTGATAGGACTTCTCATCGCTAATGGAAGACATTGTACCTGTCAAGCTGCTCTCTGTCAAGCTTGATCGGAACAGTTCAGAAAGTTGGTCAAGTCAGGAAACCAAACTGCCCTCAACCCTACCGAAAAACACTGAGACGTTCCATACAGTGCAACTACCAAATGGTGCAATGCCAACATATGTTGATTCACAATGAGCTCAGTCAAACTACAGATTCCGGAGTGCTGGCAACAGAATTTCGTAAAATGCGAGGTGTTTTATCTTCAACAACAGAAATCGTGATCGATTTGTCGCATTTGTCTTCAAACCTACGCAAGGAAGGGGGTCTGATTTTGACACTCACATCTCAGCCGTTCCTTGAAACCTTATATTTTCCACATGCAGTCCAGGTATTATTGTTTTCACTTGTGACCCAGATCAGTCATCAGTGACAGTTGGACATTTTCAGGCATGCCGCTGCCATGGGTTCTCGATGGAGAAGATAGCCCCAGATTTGGCTATTCCTGCACTGTCAATCGGATCAACGTATATCCCGATAAACGACTGGCGGGTCAGAAATAGTAATGTCAACATTTCGGTGACGCCGTTCCGAGCATTATATCTAGTCGCTGCAGATGATCTCTGTGAGACCAAAATAATCGGCAAGGTAAAATAACGAACAGGTTTAAATCGTCATTGCTTAATTGTTACAAGACGTTTATCGCGTGGTCAAGTAATCCGACAGATTTGTTCAAAAATTTGTTGAGATATCTCTGGCGAAATTCGTTATGTATAATCTTGGAGTATTCCGGGGCAGAGTGTCCATTGATGAACTCGAAGCTCATGACTCGCACCCGATTTGTGTTTGCAGCTGCTAGCGTAACAGGTTCAGTTCATGGCGTCCACTTTTCGACGGTCCGGGTAAAGAAACCAATATGATTACATTTACGTTTTCGTGAATCTGAGGCGCTAATTTATCAAGTTGGATAACGCCGTACTGTTTTTTGATTATTGGGTTTGGTTGATACACGAGCACGTTGAGAGTGTGGGTCTCAGGAGCTGATCCCTATGAGCCAAGTAGTGCCATGGGCAAGCGTTAGCCCGTATATTCTTAATCCAGAACTAAAACAAGATCTAGCACTTGACACAGAACTGTCGAAGGTAGACGATTAAGTATCGCTAAATACTGAAATGGGTTGATTACAAGATGCTTTGTAGATACCAATTTTAACTGATTTACATCAGGTAATCGTAAAGACAGGATTTCACGGTAGTCAAAGTGGTACATCTGTTTAGTTAGCTTTAATCTTTATCATAGACAGAATAGAAAAACTGGTCAGGTCAACAACACCGATGAACGAAAATGGCAGTTTTCAGATGGCCGCGTAGCGAACAGAACAAAGTAATGAAATTGCCAATTCAGCTTTGAATTTGAATTTGTTATGATGGATCTTCCACATTTGTTAGCACAAGAAAACATCCCTCGCAAACAAAACCGGGATGACGACTCTCCCAGGTGGAGGCAAATCAACTGATCAGTCGGCCTAGATACTCTTCACTTATTGCGGGCGCGTCAGGCGGAAATCGGTACATTTTCATGTTAACCGTCAGAGGGAAATTGTAAAACCAAATTTGATATGACTCCGGGTGCCAAATGTGATGCAGTAAGGTGACGGTATCAAATATGAAAATACTTCAGGGCATGTGAAACTGAACGCGACCATGTTCGGAAAGAAATCTTCCACAAATGCTTCAATAACCTGAAGATTTACATTAACCACAGACGCCGGAGAAGAAGCTGAACAGCAATCAATGGACCAACGAGAAGGGTAGAGTCGATACATACTCGATTTGTGATCTGCTGAAGAAGACAAGATTGACGCCATGGATACGTAGCAAACAGGATAATCCAAAATTACCCCAGCGATCAAAGATAGATTAACATTGCCAGGAGCTTTGATTTTGACAACAATGGCATGAGACCGCCGTCCAATTTCTGCCATTAGATGCTGACGAAATGGTTCCAATGCCTCGAAAATTGACCGCTTCTCGATATCGGAACAAACCTGTCAGTACGGTCAGGACAGTTCATTTCATAATTGAGGCGAACCGACGCTGGGAGTGGATAACGATTGATCAACGTTGATGAATAAAATTCGTGTTAGCCATGTCGGCGAAGTTAAGAAGCGCAAAGTTTCCGCCTGATGAGCGATGAAGATGGCGTCATCGTCCACAACGATCAATAATAGATCACTCAGTTCCGATATTTCCTGAAATATAGATTGAGTTCTAAACATCAAAACCAATTCTAGCAGCATGTGCAAAACTACATCACACCATTTTGAGATGACCAAGGATTCGTGAGAGATCTGAAATCTCGGCGACAAAAGTGTCAAGAAGAAAACAAGGGCGATACCGGCAAACGACAAGGTATAAATCATAGGAAAATCGCCGGCAAAGCCAGGCACAGCGGCCTGATCCTATTCTGCGCCTTTTCAGATATGGAGTGAGTATGGTTTTGACAGAAGATTGAAGCGGAGCCCAATCAAAGCATTGCGCCATGACGAAATGAGGATGGCAAAACAAGTAAGTCCGCTACGCAAACTGAGACGTCTGATATCTGTTTCAACGCAGAAGAAAAACCAGAACTCCCCATAATCCTCTTCAGTTTGATATTCTTCAGCAGATCTATGGGAAAGTATTGACACAGCGACTGTGGATAAATAACGAATCTCGACACATTTATTTTGGAGTAGTGCAAGCGAGATGAGTGAAGAGCCATTGCCAAGGGCGATTGAAACGCTATGAGGAAGCGCCAACAGGTGCTGTGGAACCGTCTTCTCCTTTGTATTGCCAATCTCGTCGGCACATTGGGCACTGTTGCCTTGACGTTTGCTCCTTTAGCCATTTCTGTATTGGCGGGAATATGATCGATCAGCACGGTCTGGACAGAATCAGACGGTGGAGCACTTTACAAGAATACAGTGAATATGAAATGGGTGATTGCATTCACCCCAAACAGGTGGACAATCATCACCTATAAAGCTCCTCCAATCAACCGCCAACCGATCACAACGGGGCCGGCCCCATATTTACCTGGGCTTTGGCAAGAAGGGCAGCAGCCATCAAACGGCTGGCAGCAGATCGTGCAGCAATCTTCCGACACTTTCCACTTCCAAAGCGCGACGCCGCGCCAGCTGTCTATCTTAATCTTCATTAGCTCTGATTGAAAACGAGAGTCACGGACACCACGAACTGAATGACTTTTATTGGGAAATCAATCTGTGATTCCCTTAAACCAGATGGATATTTCGGGTACAAGATACTCGACCCGTTCTCGCTCTCGCGCGGGCTCTTGGCGATATCGACACTCTGCAACACAGATAGGGGAGACAGGTGCCGAGAGAACATGGCGCTACGCAGTCCAGATATGCTGAATCCCATTGAGAAGTCGGTGACAATCGTTCGTCCTGACGATGATTTGTAAATTGGCATTGAACAGTACATATCTGTCCCCCTGAGAATCGTGTTATTTCTGCAGGAAAATACCCCAAAATATCATGTTCAATCGAAGAGTGTGTCGTGGAAGTAATTATCCTCGAAGAGCCGCTGAACCGCTTCAACCGACAAAAACATCGTCGCCGAACAGACATAGGAATCGGCATCAACGGAACCGTTCACTGGGCGAACATCCTGAAGGTAGTCAGCCGGGAATGTCCAACACTCCGGAACCCGTTCTGGGTCGTCAACACAGCCAGGTCCAAACGGCGACGTATCTTGAGATATTGGACTACCATCCCGATGCAAAGGAGCAGGACATACAGACCGACACCTTCCTGGATCGTCCGGAATCTCCTCGATTCGTTCCCGTTCCTTCCGGGGAATCCAAAGGGACCCAGATAATGCCCGGCGATCTGTTCGATTTCGGAATCGAAGTCGAACCGATCCTTGAGGTGCTTGTCGGAAAGGTAATCGATCAGTCCATCATGGAGGTGATCGACGAGAACGAATTGCACGAGCTGAAAGTCAGGCGCGACCAATTCGAACAGATTAGGAATGTCGAACTGGCCGAGACGCAACGAATTGAGGCGCGCGAGACTCGCCTGTTCGAAGAGAAACAGAGAAGAAAAGTGCAAGAAAAAGAGCGTGTTCGCAATGAAAGTGTCTTATCGACAAAACTGGCAGCGAGGACAGCAGCCAAGAACTGCCTGGAAGGTACGGGTTGATAACATCACGGCACCATTTTGTTTTTGCCCAGTTTCGAATCGATATACGCATAATGATCGACCAGCTGCTTGGCATTGACGCCATCGGTGATTGGACCGCCCATTCCATGAAACATTCTCAGAACACCTCATCAACATTTAGATCAAAGAATGTAGTCGACTAACTATCCGCACATCGACAGTGTAAAAGCGCGTCCCGATTCCCGGAATGGACGTGATACCACCTTTTACGATACGAACGTCATCTGTTGTTACCGCCATCGAACGTTACATTTTCTGACATTTGTTCCCCCGTTTTCGGTTTCTTTGACGGTCAATATTGCCGGTCAATGATTGCGATATCTCGATAGGTCTTCAGGCAAACGTCCTGAGTCAGCTAAAGACCAAAGGGCATTTCGGTGATCCGGTCGTTCAGGAGGTCGAGAATCAGTTTATACCGTGGATTGCCTCGGCAACATCGGCAAGGATTGCTGAGGAAGCGAATAGCATCGCGACCATACGTGACGTAGTCAATGACGCCGTATATCACCAAATTAAAGACGACACCGCCATCGCCGATGCTCGCAAGGTCTATTACTTGCAAGAACACGAGCGTCGCCTCAAGGAGTTCGAATCAAAAGCGCAAGAACCCATAGTTGCAGCCACTCCCGATGAAGAGAAGTCCCAACTTCCAGAGGAATAAGAATAAAAACGATCAACGACACGAGATTTCGAGGGTAGAAAACCCGCACCGCTTCACCATAATTGTTAGCTGAATTATTACATACGGTATCCCCAATATTCCAATATTTCTGAAAATCACAACGGTATCAAACGAACTGGAGCTTCTATGAGTACCTCACCAGTTCACACAATGCGATTTCGGCTACCGATAACTGACGAAAAGCGTAGAAATTCGTTGCCAACGCGGAAATCGAACTGAATTTGACGCGAACGAGTATTAAAAAATATTTTAAATCAATAAATTAAACTTTTTTGGCCACAGAAAATGCAGTGCCTTCGCTCCATTTAAGGGAACCGAATAGGAGACAATTGGCAGGGAGAGGGCCAGAGCATGGGGCCAATAGCGACATCGTGTGCTTGATCGTATCGATGGCGGTCACGAACACCAGACCGGCAATGGGCGCCTTCAACAGCTCCTCCGGGCACGTCGCCTGCGACACGGCCAGCACCGAATGAACGAAATCCGACGTGGGAACAACCGGAACGACTTGGTTCGATTCGAGATGCCGTTCGCCACCGATCGGCAACATTGTCGATGGCGCCTGTGCCAAACCTCCCACTTGAAATATACCGACCTCGTTAAACCTCAAAAACGTGATATGGGGGCATAAATCAGTCGCTGGACCATAGAAATACTGCTTGAATCGAAGCTGCATATGACGACGGCGAAGAGCAACACCGCGCTGAACGACGCCACCGGATTTGGCGACTTTCGACACGATAACGTTGGACAAGGCCGATTCCTGCTGAAGCTGGGCATGGAGACGATCCTGACCGATTACGACCAGATGTGTGATTTCCATGGCAGCCACAACCGACAGCAGTAATGAGTATCCAGCGCCATCAACCCAACCGCATGTGTTCACGATGAGGCCAGCTTCACGCTCTTGCTCGTGACAGCTCAGACGACGTTGGACGGCAGCGGACAGCTGCGAAACACAGGCCAGATAGTGATCAGTGTTCTCAGCTGGCGATAAATGCCCATAGAACATGACTAATGGAACGCGCGCGCGCAGGCCGAAATCGATATCGAAAGGGTGGAGAACCGAGGAGGCGGCCAATGTTCCTGGAACGCCAATATCGTTATGACCAACATCGAGATCGACGAACACGGGCTGGCGCCCGGCACGAACGGCATACGAGAGCAGAATACGCGACAATGTGCTTTTGCCGGAATCGGACCCGCCACAGACCATAACCCTGGGCCCAGCACCACGTCGCGCCTCTCGTTCCAGCTCAATCTGGGCATGCAGGTTCACATATTCCGTCATCGGCGTCTCTTTAGTCATGTAAACAACCTATTCATAACGCATAACCTGTTTAGCGAAAAAATTTCGCAGTGTCAGGACACCAAACTCTAGAAAACGGCAATGATGAGAATAACAAGACTAAGATATAAAGATGACAACGCCAGCACACTGGTCAAAAGAAAAGAGAGTTCCAAGGAGAACAAGAAACGAGAACACAAACACATCCAAAATTGCTGTACACGAATACAGCTGGCAATACGCCCTTAAATGGCTGGAATTAGGAGATGAAATTCGGACCAAAACTCAATAGTCGCGAAGAGGAAGAAACTGGAAAAATATTTGACGCAATGGACGCAATGATTTGGCAAATTGAGAATTTATGTCGTATTTTCGAACCTGTGTATGGCCCCAGACATCGATCTTAGCGCCATGCCATGAATAAACGCCAACACTGACGTCGGTGATCGAGTGCTGGCGGTCAACGGTCAGCTCGGTACCGAACAGCTCAGCGGTGCCCGAGATCAGCTTGAAATAGGCGAACCCGTCGGCGGCAGCCTCGATTCTCAGTTCCGAACCAGGGCCTAGATCGAACGACCTCACCGTATGGTCGGCCGACACTCCCGGATCCTCATCGCCCATAGCTGTCGGGCCCGTCTTCGACCTCGCCAGTCGTACTTTGGCTGCGCACACCGTAGCGGGTGTGTGAAACGAACAGCAGCACAGTCATGACAGTGACGTGATCCCACTCACAATACCGTTACACTACAACACAGTTATTGGGGACGTTTGGTTACGACCGCCACGACTGACTACACAGTACGCGGGAACTGTATTTCCAGGTGCCGTATAACGTTACGATGATGTTACACACTGCACAACAAATTTCATCGATCGGCCTTTTTCTGTGCCGTAACACGAACAGGGCTTCTTTCTCATTAAGTAAAAACAGGTGAAAACCGCCGAAGATTGGTTTTTATATTAAGTTGTAAACTGGGAGTTTATGGGAAAGACAATGATTCGATCCAGCCCCATTTACTCGCGCTGATAAAAACGAATCGAGCGCTCATGTCTCCAGCTCGGCTATTGGGCGGTTTGTAACGGGCTGCTGTGAGTGTGACAGGTCGGTGTTGACAACAATCGGGGAGTCCGTGACGGGGTCCGTCAGATCCCACCACCTCGGGTTGATTGGAATCTGAACGGCCATGTCGTTGAACGCTAACCCGATCATATTCGACGATGGGTATCGCCGTAAAGATCTGTCCTTTGACGACATTGCGTTCGTTGAGGAGAATTGCGATGAGATTGATTCTGAGGAAATATTCGATGTACTATTGATATCTCACTATTATTACTTCATATTCGATTGTCGTTAATTTTCTCAAGGAACATGCTCTATTTGCAACTGGATTGGCGTTTTTTTTTTTCTGATATTCTTATTCGGCAATACCCCACCTAGTTCACCATCATTCTAAATAGTTCAAAGCTCTTCTAACTTGGTATCACTTATTCAGCTAATTCGCGATATAAACGATCCCGAACACCCATTGACGTTGGAGCAACTGAACGTTGCCCGTCGTGGCGACATTATCGTTGACGACGCCAAAGGACGCGCCCGCGTCGATTTCACGCCGACGATTCCGCATTGCAGTATGGCGACCCTGATCGGCCTCAGCATTCGTGTGAAACTCATCCGTTGCCTTCCAAGACGGTTCAAGGTCGACGTCTACATCGCGCCTGGAACTCATGCCTCGGAATTGTCGATCAACAAACAGCTGAACGACAAGGAGCGCGTTGCTGCCGCCTTGGAGAATCCACATTTGCGGAATGTGGTCGATAAATGCCTGACACCTTCTGCCCCAATCGATAGATAATCATACAGGAAATCACCATATTTATATGAATCTCGTCAATCTGATTGCACAATGCTCTGAGCGGGATGTGGCGCTAGCAATCCTTGCAGAGAAACAAACTCAAAACCCGATTTGTTGGACTATAATGGTGGACCTAAAAACCTGTCGAGTTGATTATAGAGCTGATGATTCTCCCTTTACAGTGTTGGTGATCGAGACCGATATTCCTCATCGCATTGTCAGGGAGCTTGAAATTTTCAAGCAGCTCGTTGAAACATCGCCCTGTTCGGATAAGCGTAACCAATATCCGTTGTGATTCCCCAGCTCAATCTGTTGGCCGTTTGGACGACAATAATGTCGGCCGCTGGCGCGCCAGTGACGTGAAGGGCGAGGACTTGATGGCGACAGCCGATATCATCTTCTGACGGTGTTTCGACTTTGGTGTCACAACCGGCGATTGTCATTACGGTCCACCCTTTCGAAAAAATATACCTGTCGGATGAATCGAATCGAAAAAAGTTCACCAGATCCATAAACATTCGCGGCACAGTCAACGCAGACATTATCGGAACTAACGCCAGACACAGATGAACCAGATCCCCGGTAAACAGCTAGACGAGATAGGTTTGGATCATTGTGAAGTGGTCATCGCCTGTTGACGCGACCGCAATCAAGATCGCGGGGATGATGGCAAACCAAAACACGTCGGAAGATGAATTTGGCTGATAAGTTTGGGCGGCTATGCGCGATGCCGAGAATAGCAAAACGGTACACGAGCTCGTCTTGATCGGCAGCAAAAGAAGGGCGCATCATGAGGACAACGGTATCGAGCATCGCGACGAGCTGGGCATGTTAATGCCGGGAACAGACTGCCGGTTCGAGAGCAATTGACCATGTAGGTGGTCAACCGGATGTGGAACTGCCTCTTCTGGAGCCGACGATAGAGCGAGATGAAGTTCTTGTGGCGCATCAAACACAATGGGTAATTTCACGTCGTCACCGCGGGTGCAGTTGATGAGACTAATGGGCATTCAATAAACCGCTCGAGGGCGAGTTCGATCTCGCACGACCGTGATCAGTCCCAAAACTGTCCAACAGCAAATTGGTGGTGAAATACAACGCGCTGAACACCGGTACTGCCTTGTGGGAGATTAAGGGATGCTGTACCTCGATAGAATATACAGACACAACGGGCTAAATCTGTGGAACAGTTTTAGGATCGACCACGGCCGTCCTTTTTCGAAATCGTTCAAAACTAGAACTCGTCGTCGCCGGTCCGTTTACGGCGACGCCATTGATGCGACTATGAATCCTACATATTATTGCATTTTAACTGTTTCGCGCTGTAGTATTTCGTATTTCAAAATACATTTTTATAATAATAACGCATTTTGAAACGTTTTTCATTCGTTTGACGTGTTTCTGGTCCAAATTTCCTCAACATCATCGTCACATTCTGGCAAACCATCATGTTCAATAGTTGTGTTTTCCAGCATGATTGGTAGCGACATTCAATGTCATGCAAATGCAACTCAAGCTTTTGATAGCACGATCCACAGCAGATTGTATTGCAGTATATTCGTCATCAAGAAGGCGGGTCGCCTATTGCGTCACGCCCAGGGCGACATCAGGGTCGTAAATCCTTGATCCATTCCTTGAAATATTTGTTTTCGAAGAACGAGAAACATGTCGCAATTCGGTGCACAGCAGGAGCCAAAAAGTGATTAGTGTTATCCGTTTCTGCGTCTGTTATTGAGTGACACCATGAGGGAGTACAATTGGAGGAGGATTCAGTTGTTCATAAATAAACCAAACGGTTAAAAGTTTGTAAACAACGGCGAGAGACAACATGGCCACCACCGTCGTCAGAAATATAATCAGATTCTAAAGGTCCATTACAAAGCAAGAATCAGCGGACGCGCGAGTTGTGAGATTTAACCTCAGAACAGCTACTTGCATGTCGATCCAGACCATGTTTCGAATATGCGATTCTTTCTCCGCAATAGTTGCATTTGGCTTGATCACAAAGATCGCCAGTTTTCAGGAACTTATTGACATGGGAATTGGTCGCAGCCTGAGGCCTTCCTTGTTTGAGCTGTACTCATGGAACGAGCTTCTTTGTGCACAAACGTCGAACGAAACGAGAGGCCGACGTTTGCTACGCGGATCCACGACATTCGGACTTGTTTTGATTAGAAAAATCTAATACAATCTGAAGGCATTTCAGAATGCGGAAGGCAGCTTCGAAAGCTGTCGTCTCTTTCTTTACGTTTTCTAAATTGGCCAAAATATCAGAACTTCTTTATTTTGTCATGAAATTGTTCAAGCGGCCCCACATCCTTCCAGGCTACACCTGACATTTTTTCGGTATCTAGACAACGGATGTGGTCTCAGATTGACTTACCGTAATTGTCGCTCGGCCAACAAAGGACGTTATTACGTCGTGTGAGTGCCGTGCCGTGATCCATTCGTTTCACCCCTCCGTGACAGTGTAATGCCCGGCGAAAATAGGCGACCCTGCCTGAGCTGGAGAAATCTGTCGTACTGAGTCGGTGGACGGACCCGGAGCTCCCACGATTAGCTGCATCGCCGTTTGTTAGGTGCAGCTGAAGTAACGTCCGCCTTCGAGTAGCACACATCAGGCTCCATTCGTTTCGCCATGATGGTTTTGGAATTGGATGGGCCTTCCGCATATTGCATCACTGTATTGTGATCGACTCACAATTGGCCAGTCATTTGAAGGGTAAGCGATGATTGAACCGAAATCGACATCATAATAGCCTTGTAATAATATTACGAATATCCTATTTCTCCCTGACTTTCCCTTTTGCATTCGCACTTGACATGCTCAAGATCCTCTAAGCAATTCTGACAGGAACTATAGAGCAAGGAGTCATTTTCCCCAGTGTAAAACGAACCTCTGTTTGATCTGTGATGTCTTATTGTGGTTAGGCCGCTTGATAACTTGGCAGTCGCTGTTGGAACAGCGGATAAGGCCAGCACACATTTTGTATTGCAGTGTAATTGCAACATCGTTGGTTTTGAGATGAAATAGATTCTTTGAATCTGTGCAGCAAAACTGCCGATGGCTGTATCGCTGCATCAAATTCAGTTTTTCCGACATCCGGTCGAACCTGTAACTGCATTCACCGCTGATAACCAGTGGAACGCCATCTTTGTCCAGATGGTGCTCACTGCTGTTAACAGGTGAAAATGCGAAATTCTGTTCTTCGAAATCGCTAAAGGACAGAATGCGCTGGCCGCATCTCGTGACGTCCGCATTTCAGTTCTCGTCATGGTGAACCGAATGGATTGGCAAACGTGCGATTTCGAAGAAAAGAATTTCGCATTTTCACGTGTTAACAGCAGTGAGCACCGTCTGGACAAAGATGTCGTTCCACTGATTATCAGCGGTGAATGCAGTTACAGGTTCGACCGCATGTCGGAAAAACCGAATTTGATGCAGCGATACAGCCATTGGCAGTTTTGCTGCACAAAATCTAAGAATCTATTTCATCCCAAAACCAACGATGTAACAAGTGATGGCCTTATCCGCAGTTCCAACAGCGATTGCCAAGTTATCAAGCGGCATAACCAGAATAAGCCATCACAAACAGAGGTTTGTTTTACACTTGCGAATAGGGTAAAATGATTCCTTGCTCTATAGTTCCTGTCAGAATTGCGTAGAGGATCTTGAGCAGGTCAAGTGCGAATGCAAAGGAAAAAGTCAGGGAGAAATAGGATATTCGTATTATTAATACGAATATCTCACCTGGCTATTTTGATGTCAATCTCGGTTCAATCGTCGCTTGCCTTTATATGGATGGGCATTTTGAGGCGGTCACAATACAGTGATGCAATAGAAATGATCAGGATGACATACACCTTTCCCGTTGACCCTTTGGCCACTCCGATGTAGGTACTGTTTTTGAGTGTCGACACCAAATGAATGATAAACAACGTTTGCTCGTTCCCAATCAACAAGTTCATCATTTTACAAAAAACTACGTTTTCATCGTTATCTCCCGTCTGCCATTCATCAAAATCAACAGCAGGTGATGTTGACTGTTTCTGTCGAGGTAGTCTTCGAACCTCTCGATGTTCGTCCGATTTCAAATATTTTCTTCTGTCGTCCGCTATGTTCCAACAATGGATGTGATACATGAACCGACTACACGTATTGCAGTACGTCACTACTTCTCTTGTTCATAGCAATCGTTTGAGCGGTTGTTTTGTCTTATGGTCGAT
>OUQQ01000159.1:6102-39069 GCA_900404475.1 Spongospora subterranea | reverse complement strand
AGCGCTTTAACTGTACCTGAGGGAAACAGCAGCTATATGTCGGACGACGAGCATGTGGACTACCAACGTCCAGCGGAAACTGAACGGGGTGCCCCCCATCGGGAAAGGTCTCAAAACCGGTGGTGTCTGGGACGATGTCTACAGAACGCCGGAATGGAAACTACCGCAGTTCCAGCGTTGCAGGAAATCCTTGTCCGGAACTGATTAGTTTCGCGAAGGAGGCGATTGTCTCATTCCTCAACGATTATGAATGGTACGGCAAAATCCATGATGATGGAATCGCTTCCTGAGTCATTGGTGTTGATTAGATGATGAACAGTCGATCGTTATGGTTATTATCATGATCATATCGATATAGTCAATGTGATATCTGGCCAATTGTGCCCAATACTCTCTTCCACCTGGGTATTCCATATTGTCTTTGTCTCGATCTGACAGGTTTTCACATCGTCTTGTTGCATTTGTCAGTTTTATGGTCTAATGTAATGTGTTTCCTCATTCTCCATAATGTCCCTCGTTGTGGATTTGGCATTTCCTTAATTGATCCCCCAGAACTGTTTCCTCTGCCTTGTTCATTGATCGACATTCTCCTCGTCTCCTTATGAAGTTGAATCCTGTTCCATATCCGCAATCGACGCCAACAACACACATTTCGCTGACCAAACGCATTTCGTCACAAAATGCAAATCGGAAACGGTGTTTCGTCAAAAATCATTGGGCGAACAGTTGGCCGAGTTTGATTGGTACGATCGCGCCACCCCGGTCGATATCTTCGGTTTGATTGAGATTGTGTTGCGCCCTACAAGGCCATCTTATGATGGAAGGAGATGGCGCCGCCAACCTCGCTGATATCGGCAGACGCAACGCCCGTCGGAAATCGATCATCGATAGGATCGAAGGAATTCGCGATCATTGTAGGGAATGATGGGCTCCGACAGCGGAATCACGATCAGATTGTGATATCGACCCCCACTTTTCTCCTAGACGATAAGGAATACGGCGATATCCAGGAACGGGGTCGATTGTTTGAGATCACGAATCAGATCGATTATCGACAGTATATGCAGTATTTGAATAGCGACGAAAGGGGTTCACCAGCGAATCATGAACGGGTCGGGATTACCTTGTTCCTGTACCGAATTGACCACGCGTCGGTTCCCGATTTCCTCGACAATTACAGTGTTATCGACATTGTGATCATTTCGGGACTCTTAAAGTGGTTCTTAGTGTTTTCGGTGGGTTTTAGGTTCGGTCAGTATTGGACAGAAAATCGGCGATGAACAGCAGATGGAGTGGCCATCACGAGAAACTGGAGCACGATCGGCGTCGTCAGCTGGGAATCGATCCGGGTCAGGAACAGGGCGATGGGCAGACGATGACGGAGGCGAGGATCGTATCCGACCCCGATCATCATCAATCCGATCACGATCATCGGTCGATCAATAGACCCCCGTCAGATGATATCGACCCCGATATCTATATCGGTACGAATGGCGTGTTGTCGATCGAATTACTGTTGACCCGTTCATCGCCCGATTATCAACCAATATCAACACCCTCTTGTCAATTCTACATTTGTTGTGTGTTTTCAGCCAACAGATTCACGTCGACAAGTTTGTTATTAATCCTCTTCTTCTTGTTCATGTGGTTTCGGGCAGAAACTCAATCAAACATGAAACGCCGCTACCACTTTCACAGTTGAATATTGGCGATCTCAATATCGTCCGCAACCGAACCTGGTTTCGTGATTTCTTCATTGTGCTGAAATCGTTGTTGGCGTTCCAGATATGTTGATCGATTTTGTGTCGACACGGGATCTGATCAACGTGCGACTATTGACGAGGACATTGCGGTCGAAAGGTGAATAGTGCCGGTCGTCCACCGAATACCCCAATCGTCAGGTCCTGATCATCTGATATCTCTGTTCCACCCGCAGAATCCCGTTCATTGCTGATCGATCTGATCTGGTTCATGTTCTATCGCCATCTCTGTCGTCCATGGGCCCCATCTGGATCCCTGTTCGACTCCATCTCCCGTTCCTATTGCCGCCTGGCCCATCGCCTGTTCGTTCGCCGCCCGATCGCACCCCATTCCCCGACTCCATCGCCATTAGACCATCGTGGCCGCACCAAACCTTCTCGATTCACTGACCTGTTTCTAACACAATACCCAATATTCCTATCACACCTCATTCACCTCTATTTCCAACACAATCGAGTTCTGAACAGTTCAGGTAAATCACCTCATTCATTGCATTTCATCACTCCAATCACGATCGATCAATTTGGAAAATACATTTTCCTATTCGTATTTCTGAGGAACCGTGAACGACGTTTTTGCAGAATATTCGAAGTTGTCTGTTCCTTTGAAACGGCTCAAAAATTTTTGTGTTTTGTTTTTGGATTGGGTGACGAAGATCGTTGTGGTCGATTTCACCAATGTCCATATCAATATCTGCTGTTCATATCTGATCACAACTTGTGGTCTCCGTCAGTTGACGATGACGATCTGGCTGGAGATATGTGTGTGGATATCGACTACATATTCACAGGGATACGCAAGACCCCACAATATATCCACAAACTTCGCCAGATGGCGTTCGCCGGTCGTGTTCAACAGTTCCACACACAGGTCAGAACACCTTTTCAATTCCCGTCCAATTCGATCATTTCGCGATATCGAACGGAACAACGGGAGGGTGATTGACTGTTGCTTTACCGAAACTAATCGACCTCTAATTGATCCTGTTCCCCAATTCCATATTGTTTTACTGAACAGTCCTCATTGTGTTCAACTGCACCACAAATCATCACCATTTTCGCCGTTTTTGAAGTCGTTTGTGGCAGAGCAATATATCGACAGGTTTTCCGCCACCCCAGTTCCTATATGAACTTGTTTTGTTGTCGTATTCGACAATCTGACGTGAAAACGGGAAACGGTGTGGGAATATTGGTGTAAAATGACGACCCCGAATTGTGTGTTTGCCAGGCGATGGAGCGGCTAAAGTCGGCCCACGATCTGATCTCGTCGTCGAATGATGTGGCGATATCGACCAGGTCATATCGACTGGGGATCCGATCGCCAACCGACAATATTCACTGGGGCGGATCCGGCCATCAACACGATCACAAAACGGTTCACCACACTTCACCTTCATCATCACCAACAATTCGACTTGATTCGTTCGACCCCGTTCATTGGTCCTTAGTCGTTCCCGAATCGTTCGGAATCAATGACGGTTTTTCGATAGTGAAGATCGATCGGATTCAGATATCGATTGCTGATTGGGTTGTTATTATTATTCAGGATCCTGTTCTACCATTAATGTCATCATCACCATCGGTCGTCAAGTTCAACGCATTCGCCACCAGTCCAACATTGAACCAAACGGGCCGATCATCGCTGAAACCCGTCTTCATTCGCCGATC
Source organism: Spongospora subterranea (assembly GCA_900404475.1). Lineage (NCBI taxonomy): Eukaryota > Endomyxa > Phytomyxea > Plasmodiophorida > Plasmodiophoridae > Spongospora > Spongospora subterranea. Next base: position 35,641 of record OUQQ01000159.1, on the reverse strand, counting down.
GAACACATTATCGACCGACACATCGTCAAGGTTCACGATAATTCAATATCGATCGCGTTAAAAAGGGGAATCCCATCGTGATTGTGTTCGGTTTATCGTCATCGTTTGCTGAGAACATGTTCTATTGATATATTATCTCTTGTTGTTGTTTGTGAATTTCTATCGTGTGATATGATCTCGATCTGACCCCGAAATCTCCATTGTTTCACACAGATTACGGGGATCATGTTCGTTATCGTCACTTTATCATCCAACCGCTGGTTTACACGATCGCTGCCGTCGATTACGGTCGGCGATATCGCAATCGACAATGGGACCGGTCCCTTTTATTCCTTATCGCCCCCCATTATCATCATCAGATGATCCTGTTCACCGTTCGGCCTTGGCCTCATCCATCTGCCGTTCTGTTCAATCACAATCCCCTGAGGGTGCCACTCTTCCCCTATATCCCATCGTTATGGATATAACCCATCCACATCAATATAATATATGATCATCACCACCATCGCCCCCATCGTCATCATCATTAGGATCATTAGGATCAGCACCACCATCGCCCTCATCGTCATCAATCAATCCCGTCTCAATCTCATCGCACATCAATTGGTTCACGATTGATCGTGAGAATGTGTTTCATCATAACGATAACGTCGTTCTTTATTAAACCCGATTGGAGTTCGATCGTGGTTTTATTCCGATTGTGAAGGATTGAAGGGGATAAGGATGTTGAATAGTGATGAGCGGGCGGGGTCGCGTTCCCTCCCACGTCTTTAGTGTTTATGATCCTTCTCGACAGGATCAATATTATCAAACCTTCAACACAATAACAATATTGGTCAAATACCCCAATCCCCCCGACAACATCACCAAAAAACGATCTTATCCATTCCTTCCCCAAAACGTGTCCAGGCGATGATTCAAAACCAAAATAAAAAAAGAGTTCCGATATGAGGTGTTGTTGATCGGTGGTAAAACCAAGAGATGATCGGTGTGTGATGATGATGATGGTGATGATGACCATTACCATCCCCATATATGAGATGAGACCATCGGCCATTTCTCCACATCTTTCGGGCGAGCGATATTACGATTGTGGGCACAGCTGAACTGATCGCTGTGGCATTTATAGCACGATCGTGTCTGGGAGTCGCCACCCAGACACCGATCGTACAGATAATCGGTGGACGATGACGATGACGGGGACGTCTTCGAATACAACGACAGATAGGACGATTTCCCGTATTGTTCAGGGAATCGATCGATATTCTGATCGATATTGTAATAGTGTTCGACCTCCATTCGATTGCTGTGCTGGTGCCGATTACGCGAGTCGCCGTCGAACAGCGCCCCGCGCCCTTTATAATCGCCACTTCCGAACCCGATCTTCGATTGTGTTCTCTTATCGTCGCCCATCGCGATAATCGTCACGATCCCAGATATGATTCTCATCAGATATTTCTCCCCCTCCGAAAATATCGCCCTCGTTTCCACATGGTCTTCAGAATCGCCATCCGATTTCTGTCCATAAATCTACGACACAAACTTCAATGGTGATTCAGATCGGCCGATTATATAGTGTTGATTGATGACGAACAACGGGGTCGAACACGACATATCCCCTTTGTCGTCAATTCAACTCCTTTTTCACCAATTGACATCGTTCGCCCCCGATCAACCTGTTTTTGGTGTTCATCGTCCGGTGTTCGGTTCCGATTTGGGCAATTGTCGGCGATCGGCCGTTCGGAATCCGATCCGGCTCCCTAGGGCCAAATGAATATTCCGACTCCGACCTCAACTGTCGACCATCGCCGTCCGAACGGATCGGTGGCGATTGACCCGTTCACCATAATCATAAGCGGCAATCGCTCCCTCTCCCCTGGTGTATTGCTTCACTGCCGCCATCCATCACCATTAAAGAGAATGGCGATCACCCCGACCACAACCACCACCACCTCCAATGGCAATTATCATCCTGTCAAGGCTCAGGGTATATCGTCATCATATCCTATTAACACATCACCGATTGTCGTTCTGTTGTCGCCGTGTTCTGTTGATTGACGATTTCGTTATTTTGCGATTCAGTTTGTTTTTCATTTGACCTGATAAGGGAGTTTCTGACATTGGAACCGGGGGCGGTGGTTTAGGGGAAACTGAGATTATCTGCCAGATCACGATGTTGTCGTTTGGTCCACGAGTGAAGATCGTGTTCGGGAATGGCGAGATCGTGATGCGACATCATTCGATCACGTGGCGATATCCGGCCGAAGACGGGCTCAATCAGCTGATCGAGTGGATCAACATCCTGTTCCCGAACAACGCCCGCACCTCGATCCAGTTCTACATCCGCAGGAAGCGCAGCCGATTCCCCTGGCGCCGTCGCCGAATCATATTCAGCGAGGTCTGCAATCGGGTCACGTTCTGCAATCGATTACCGCAAATCTATCGTATGGTGTCGCAGATCGATTAACGTGGGCAGATTGAGAGATGGTGTTCATTAGTATCGCCATCTCTCGTTGGGCTCCTCGACCATCGCCCCCCGCCCTTTTCCTGCAGATCACCCCCTATATAATCTTATCAGTAAACAGCCACAGCGATATATTGTGTGAATCAGTTGGGCGACAATCGCCCCTGGCGATGACTGAGCTTGTCAGGGAACTTAATCGAACTGGTGACGAATGACCAGAGATCATGATCTGGACCTGGTATTGGTATTCTATTGGAAAACCCCCGAGGAACTGGGTCCCATTGTTCTCATATCGTTATTCGATGTAATTACTGTTCGCCATTTATTACTGTTCCTGTTTGGATCGCGGTGACACACCACGTTCGCCATGATCAGGTCGTGGGGAAGGAGGTCAATACCTTGAACACAGCTGAGTAGGTCAATGGGGTGGCGATCACCATCCAATGATGATCGCGATCGTGCTGTGTTCATCGGGGACGGAACAGGCGATTTGAATACGGCACAAGAGGGGGCCAATGTTGTTCATCACGATCGAGCACTAATGCGATATCGCCACAATATCGCCCATTTCCCACCTCTAATTACAGGTCCCGTATTGCCATATTCACCACATCTCGTGACAATCGTGTCCCTTATCGCCATTGACGTCGTTGCCCCGACCATTGTCTGATCGTCCACTGTTGCCGGTTTACGATTGCGCCAATAATCCCTCTCATCCCATGTTTTTGTTAAAACCCATCTTCGACGGTTCAGTGGGATCGCGCGTCGAACAAAAAACTGTCGGGCGTCAATAGGTAGTTGGTGAAATAATGATCGGTTTGATTAATGGGGATTACACCCTAACGGCGTTCGGCGATAAAACATGTGAATGGCGAACGGATCGGGGAATGAGCCTTATCACCGAATTGCAAAAATCATTGATCGGTCGATTGTGAGACCTGAACTACCTTCCTTCGTGGGGCGCGTTATCTCTCTTTTCTCCCAACCATAATCTATAATATCCAGAACCCAGAGCGATGACCGTTTCAAATCGGGCGACTGCTAATGGGACATTTCATCCCCTGACACAAGGACACGGTCAGATCATCAATCACCAATATATATCGCTTGATCAGAACACCAATCCGGTTGTTCAATGTTGACACGATCTGTCGAGGGTCGTCGTCGTTGATCACCAAATGTCGCTGGGATTGTTTCACTGATCGTGTCGTGTGTTTCTGTCTGTTCAGACGGTTTAACGTGCGAGCTGTGGACGTACCCGACGATGTCGATTTTTAAGAAATTCCTGGCCAGCGTCACGTTCGACAATGGCGAGATCGTATTGCGACGATTGCGAGGGGTGTGGCGCTATCCTGCCTCTGAAGGACTGGACCAGGTGATTAACTGGATCAGGATCGTGTTGTCCAAGAGAGATTACGTCAAACTCTATATCTATGTTCCCACTTCCCCGACCTGTTTCGGTGTTGTCAAACGTCGCCTGATCTATAAGGACTACACTTCGAGCTCGAACATTTCCGACAATTTTTCAAAAATATTCGAGATGGCGTCTCAGGTCGACTGGATCTGAACAGGATCAAGGGCCATCGCCAACTCAATAAACGAATTTGGGGAATCGATTAGGGTGTTTGTTGTCAGATTAATATCAGAGCGTTGCTGATAATGGGCTAATCGATTCGTTCCCCGATTGAATAATATGGACACGAACCCCGACGTCGCGATTTTATTGGCGGGTTTGGAATGGGTTTCATCGATGTCGTACTTGATAGCCATAAATCCAGAGGAGCGATTTATCGATGAGGAAGAGGAGGTATTCGATGGCGAGTTGCATTTGAGGCGGTGGAGGTGGAGGGGGATGATGATGATGATGGTTAATCCAGAGATATGGAGGAGGATGTGGACTAAAGCCCATCATCATGGAGAACATGATCCTTTGATGGGAGCGGGCGGTCGTCCTTCCAGGGGCGTTCTCCTCTGTAGACAATTGGGATTGGGCGGGGAGACCGGGCAGGTTATCGGAGGATGGAGAATATCTCGGAGGGAACTGATGGACCTGGACATGGCAACACTCTGGGGGGATTGACCGATTAACGTCATGATCCCCTCACCCATAACCATCATTCCTCGTCCTCTCGATACGGTCATCTTCCGATTATGTGATGGGGATTGTGTATTCAACTTCGTAATAAACAGTCTGATATTGTTATCCTGATATTGATCGACAAAACACGAGAATTGCGGGTGGATATCACACGAATTCCTGTCGAAATCGTCAGTTTACTGTCGTGGGTCAATTCCGTTCGGTCATCAGCTTGTTTGACCGCAATCTAGTCGTGCTGAGGTCATCCCCCGACGTTGTTGGGTGCGGTTTCCCTGTATGAGGGGGAGGAGGGAGATGGACCCAATTGTGTATTCTCAATCATATCTGACGATCACTTGGGCCGTACCTCGTCAAATCCCTTGAACAGGATCAGGTTCGGGAGCGTTGGGACCCTAAACCAATATCCGCCCGCCTCCAAACGATAAGGGATTACATGGCCGATGGATCCGAATCTGATGACGGGGCAGATCGCGAAGGGAAACTGACCACGGTCATGGAATCGGATATGATCGATGCCGGGACCGCTGGCCATGATCGTCTTGCCCCTCCCGTCGCCTTACGTCGTCAACCGTCCAGTGCTCGAGGATCGTCGCTGAAAAAACGACCGTCGGTTGAGGTCGGCGATGAGGAACTGGTCCAGTTCAAGGCCAAAGAGAGCAAACTCAAGCAGATGATCGATAAAATTGAGAAACAGACACCGCAACGAACACGGTCGGTCCATTCGGCGATAATTATCCACAAACACAACAAACAAATTCTGCTGATTGTCGTGATCATATCGCTCGTCAAATCATCCGGTTTATGGGTCGGATTTGGTTTCCGATGGCTTTACTTGAGAGGGTTTAGTTTCTGTTCTGAGATGGTGTTCGAGGATGTTGCTGATGTGGTTCATGTGGTGTAAACAGGTTCATGACGATAGTTCCACCCCATAAATCCTGGCTGCAATATTGGACCGTTGGTCTGGCCATGTCGATGATATACCAATGCACCAGTATTCCATTGATATTGGCCTTTGGCCAACCGGATATGTCCAGTCCGCTATTCGCCATCATCATCGTCGTCAATATCCTGTCCGAGCTCCCCTTTATCGCCGACATATTCCTCAATTTCCATATTGTAATCGCCAAAACAACGTCCAAAATTGTCGCAATTTTACCTCTATTTTTCCCCGTTGTCATCGATCGGCGTCGTTCTCGAATTCCTCTTAATCAAAGTGCATTGCCATATCTCTAATAGATTGTGTATTGTGTTGATTAGGGATTCACCGATAGTAGTGGTGCTGCCGTTCTTCAGCCACATCGAATTAAAGAGAGATATATTGAGGGATGGTTCGCTCTTGACGTTCTGGTCACAATTCCAATGGTATGTTTTGCCCTTTTCCGCCCGCCGTTGGCGAGTTGACCCAACCTGTCGTATTTGATTGTTCTCTGCAGGATATGGGATTAACCGAGGTTGGTCAGTATCTTCGCGTGATGAAGTTAATGCGATTCTTCCCGGTCATGATGAGAACAGCATCGTTAGAAATTCACACTAGCGGTCTGGCGTTATTTTCTCGCGTGTCTAAACTCGCCTTCCCCCTATTCCTGGTCTTCCATATTGTGGCCTGTTTCTGGATCTCATTCGGGACACATGGCGAGTTTGGCCAGACCGTATTCGTCCCATCCAAGGCGATTGGTGATATGCCATCATCTGTGCAATATGTCATCAGTCTGTTCTGGGCTCTCAGTGTATTATCGGTTAGTGCTCATATGAACTCTCATTCCACACTTTCCCCTTTCATTGTTTCTCCTCTCGATCTTCACCCCAAATCAACTCGCATTCGAACGTTTCACTCCTGGTGGATCAAAATAATGAAAATCTGTTCAACTTGTCCATCCGTTTCTGGTTTGCTACCACAGCAGGATTCCCGATCCTGATCGGTTGTTCTTGTGCGTTCATATATCAGAACACATCAATACCTGAAGGAAGTCCCACAACCAATCTCGAGGCGATATTCTGTATCATATCAATGACTGCCGGTCTGGGCGTTATCAGTTACGTTGTCGGCGCCATCGGTGCGCTAATGGAGCAGAAAAACGTCAATCGGTAAGAATACCCACTCTTCCAATCAACCCTTTCACGGCCCCGCCAACGCCCGGTAACGTTATGCGTTACCCGGCGCGTCGGTAACGATACTCGGCCATGCCCTGTAACGTGTCCGACCCATGTGCGTTACCTTACAGGCGCATACACGAAGGGCGCCTGTATGATATCGTGAAGTTCATGGAGTTCAACGAGGTGCCGAGCGATATGCAGAAACGGGTGATCTCGTACATGGAGTATAAGTGGACGGCGACGGACGGGTTTGAGCCCGAGGCCATGTTTGAGAGTCTGCCCAAGTCGCTCAATCGATCGCTATCGACCGCCTTGGCTAGGGATGTCGTCGATCAGGTCAACCAACAGCCATCCCGATCGTTTGCTGCACGTTTTTGGGGGGGAATTTACTGCCGAAGACGATGGATTTGGCTGGATTTTGCCGCAATTTTGGTTGTTATGGCGTTAGATTTAGGATGTAGTGTTCGTGACACACGTATGTTGAACCATATGCCGCGATATAGGTTTCGTTTTTCTCGCTTCTGCATGATCAAGCCCTGAATGCCCTGGTACTCAAACTGAAACCGCAGCTGTGCACTCCGATGGAATACGTCTATAAAATGGGCGACGCGGCCAAGATGATCTATTTCATTCGGGTCAGAAACTCACACCTTCATATCGTCAATGAGCAATCGTAGCTGATGACTGAATGCGATATGGCAAATATAGGGTGGAGAAATGCAAGCGATTCTGCATAGCAGTAAATATGATTTTCAAAGGAGCGATGAGCAGAATAACTCACTGGTCTATGGCGTTGAGAGTCTGTCAACACCCGACGCATTTGGAATATTCGAGTCGCTCGTGTTGAAGAAATGCATCATGTCGTGTATGTCAACAAATTTCCGAACAAGCGACATGTGTAGATTTTGAGCGTTAAACTGTGAAAGTTTCATGGAATGTGGTCCAGTCTTTTCATATTGCAAAGGGTTTTACCATTGGGATAGTACTACAGTAAAGAAAAATATTTTTTTTAGTACGAGCGTCGACGTTCGTGGAGCTGTATTCGCTGTCGGTGGACGATCTGTTCGAAGCATTAGCACAGTTTCCAGATCAGCTGGCAATCGTTACCGACCATATCACGTAATTGATTGTTTTCGTCATTCAGTGTCGTGGACGTCTGATCACGTCGCGCTCTGTGTTTGCTGCGGTTTTCCGTTTACAGTTTCAACATGACCAAGACTCGGAAAATGGACATGCTGGAGGCACTGCACCCCAAGCTCGATTCGACCATGGCCAATCCTGTGGCAGGATCGGTCTCGACTGCCGGTCCAAGAAGGAGCATTTGTGTTGCGGCTGGAATTGACCCAGAAAAAGTAATTTCTGAGAGTTTGAAACAACTCCTGCTCTCTCAGCACTTTGGTTAACAACGTTGATTGCTCGGTTTATCGTTTCCACCATTGGGAATGCTGTCGCAACAGGAACTTAGCGACGTCTGTGCTGCATTATAGCTGTCGTCGACGACGGTCTTGACGACCTTGCATGCGAATAAGGCGCCTGCATCGCTGATGCAGCAAATGGCAATAATGCCTGCCACAAGCAAAAATCGCCTAAGCAGCAAAGTCATTGCGGCCAAGAAGGCCAAGATGAGACGATCTCTATCGACACAACTCGCAGCTGTAAGAAATCCAGGGATATTGTTATCAGTTTATATGAGTTTGAAAATCCTGATCCACATTGCCTTGAGATAACAACCAGTTCGTCAGATTCACGATGAGTCAAAATATTTTAAACCAATTTTCTGGAAAAAACGACCGAGTTTCCTGAATCGTTCATCTACTTAAAACAATTCCGGCTTGACCTCGAACTGACCGGTTGATTTTTTTTCAGCGTAGAGGGAGCGCCTCAATGGGCGGGTCGACGAGCAGCGCCTTACCGCTCGGGTCGCATGTCAAATTCGTATTGAAAAATTTCGTCATTCTGCCAACGACGCGGTTCGCGAAGATATGGTTAGAAGTTTTCACTTGTTAGTGTTTTTAGTTCACAGCGTTTGCGATTTGGTGTTAACGACATAATTGGTAATGTTTTTATCAACTGTTTGTTTGTTATTTGTTTGTTTGACATATTTTTTGAATGTTTTGCACCTTTCTCAGGTCGCTAACAATCGCCATTGTGAATATCTACAATATTTGCATGATTCCGTTCCGGATCGTATTTATTCCGGACTGGCTGACGCCGGAATACATCGCATTCGACTATTTCGGCGATTTCCTTTACCTGGTCGATATCTACCTGAACTTTCATATGGCATTTATGAGTCATGGGCGGCTGCTCTCGCAAACCATCGATATCTCAGACGATTACATCAAAACTAGGTCTTTACTCAATCGCTATCAATACTTTTCCCATTTTTTAAATTTCTTGCATCTTTCGAAAAAGTACAAAGACTTTACCGGCATTTGATCAATAACTGTATTGCCAGCTCGAGAATCTATCACTTTTGTTGTATTTTTCAGCGCAATAGAAGGATTTCTTGTTTACTGCTCTTGGGCGGTTGATGTTTAATTGGTTTGCTGATGCAGGCTCTATCGCCATATTGTGGCGTCGATCCCGGCTGATATTCTGATGTTATGGACTGGACCGAACGCCATTTGGCGAATCCCACGAATGTTGCGTGCTCTGGATGTGTACCAGCTCCTGAACGTTTCCAGCTTGGTTGGCACTCAGCCCTGGCTGACCCTGACCAAGAAGGTTGGCGCTTTATTGCTGCAGTTCCTGTACATATCTCACATCACCGCTTGCTGCTATTTCGTCTTCGCCAACGTCGACGGATATGGCGTGCCTGATAATAAGTGGCTCCCGCCCGCCTTCTTGGACGACGACGAGGAGCCGCTTCGAAAATATTTATATGGTCTATATTTCTCCTACGATATGCTCTTACGATTGGGTAAATTACACATAATGTTCAGCTGCAGCGATTTTCTGCTATCTACAAGGGAAAATTGTGTTCAAGCGGTGAAGTTTCGTTTTTTGGTGGACACTTTGCGTGCATGTTTGTCAATGTGTTTTCAGAAGGCGGCCGTTTTCCGCTCTTGATTTCAAACCACGAAACTTAACACTCCAATGGAGTGGCCTGCCTTTGTCTAATTTTCCAATTGCTGAACTGTAGCATCACATGCTGTGGCCTTACTCTGCGTTGGACATTACAATTTGTTTTAAAGATCTCAAACATTCATTTTGGAATCGTTTGTTAAATGTGTCAGGCGGGTTGGTAATAGTCAGGCATCAAAACACAGCATCAATATACCCATTCGGCAATGACCTATATTGATCTGAACAATGCTGTAGGCGTTGGAATTGTACCTCGATCATCATGGCAGGTGATCTTCTCGATCGTGGTCCTGTTGAACGGGGTCCTGGTCGTCGCCCAGCTGATTGGTTCGTTCTCATCCTTTCTGCAAGTCTACGACCATGGTGAATCGGCATTCAAAGATCGTATGCATCAACTTGAGCAATATCTTCTGAAAACTCGTGTTCCAAAGAAGATTCGCACCAGGTTCTTAATGTTCAGTTTTACAGTTTCGAGGTGTTGTCGAAAGTTCTCCAGTCTTCAACATTTGCCATACTGTTCAGTTGCGGTCGCTGGTTGCCCACACACAATGTTTACATGCCTTTTCCTAGGGTCATCGACTATTACAGGTTTGTCTGGAACGATTTAAGTGGCGTCGACGTAAACAACGTTCTGCGGGTTCTACCGGATCGTTTGCGTGAGGACGTCATGTTCAGTCTTTGTGGATCGGTAGAATTCCAGAACCAAATACTGTTCACTTCCTAATCAGTCAATTTGTGAACGTTCAGGTTTTGGATCGCGTCAATGAGATCAAAAAAGCGCCGAAAGGTCTCCGGATCCGTTTGAGTAGCTTCTTGATTTTCGAAGCGTACAGCGAGGGGTCCATAATATTTGAGACCGGCGATTTCGGTATATCTGAGTTTTTCAACTTGTCGAATAAGAACTCAAACAATGTTACAGTTCTCTTATGACCACTTTTAAAAATCCTTTCACTTCAGAATTAACAGTTATAACTGTTTCTACCATTATATTTGGCCAATAATACTTATTTTAATCGATTGTCTTCAGCGGAACATATATATTTCCTTCGGAGAGGGCGAGTGGATATAACTGTTGAGGCTGTGAATAAGAGTGGCGCCAGGCAGTCGACATTATATGATGTGGTAAGAGACCGATCAGCGAACATCTGGGCGGGGTAGTTCAGTTTGTTGACTGTGCTTAATCTAGGTTCTACCGGGACGATACTTTGGGGAACTATCAGTGTTCGGCGACGAGAGACAAAGGATAATGACTGCGACTAGTAAAGAGAATACACACCTTATCAAGCTAAGCAGGGGCGACTTCCTCACTGTTTTAGATCAGTTCCCAGAATTCAAACAGCAGTTTATTGATACGGGGTCAACGAACAAAAAGTAAATCAAATTAAAATATTTTAACTAAACGTCAGCCAAAACAGCCTCCAAGAACAGTCAGGCACTATATTTAGACGCTTCTTGAGTGAGGTTGAACGCGTCGGGAGCGACTGGATCAGTGTATGTTACGTCAAGTGCCTACAGTCGGTACTCAGTACAGTTGTCGATTGACGATTGACGCTGTGACTGGCATCATCAGTTGAACGGCGTATTTTTAGGCGCTCATCCGACTGTGGGTTGGCCTCCCGCTGTCGGAAACAATCATCGGTCAGGAATGACTCGCACTCAGAGGGCAATCACTGGACCTACTATATTTAGACCCTGAACCAGAACCGGCCCATTCAGCCAATCCGTCGTTCGGCAGTATTCTCAATCGCATGGCTTTGTTTACATAAGCGCATCGACACCGCTCGGCCCTCCACAGAATGGGACGAAAAAAGATCGATATCAAAAAGATTGAAGATAAGAAACACAGAGCTGTACGAAAACCTGAAGCAATTTGTACCGGTTTTTTATATTGTATTGTCAGGTGACATTCAGGAAAAGGCGGATTGGATTTTTGAAAAAGGCGACGGAATTGTCGAAACTGTGCGATGTCGATGTTTCGATTGTGATCAGTCATCGGGGAACGGAGACGAATTTCGGCATGGGCGACGGCGACGATCACGGCCTAGTCACGACGTTTACGTCGACGATGGACTTGCACGAGCACCTGCAGGTGGTGAAGAAGTATCGGGGCGATATTGTCCATTACACGAGCGATGACAAGCAAAGCGTCACCTCAATGATTGTTCACAACGAAGGGGCGTCACATGAGACTATCCCGACAACGGCGACGGCCGTTGTCGTTGCCAGTACAATGCCAGAGATGGCTGTGGCCGTTCCGACCAACGCCGTCGTGCCAGCGTTCGAGGTACTGAGACCGATTCCACATCGGGCGACGTCGCCCGCATCGGTACCGTCTCCCACGGCGTCATTCGACCCGGGGCGCATTCCGTATCGGTCGTATGGCGATGAAGCAATTCCAGATGACGGCGCTACCGCTGTGGAGTCATATTATTGATTAGGTTCACGATCAGGGATCAACGACGAGCGGCATTCAAAATCAATACCCGAGATCGTCTATGGAAATACTGATGAAATCGGGTCAAACTGGGTTGTCGCTGTTGAGAATGGTGTTAGGTCTGTTCTCGTCAAAAAAAAATGTTGCTCTTCAAAACTTTTCGAAGCGATGAACAGTTTTTATATACATGATGCGAACATTGACGTTTGTGAACTCCAATTGTCAAGTTTTTTATGGGATTATTGACTGTTATGGGATCCCCAAATTAACAGGGTTTCGAAGTCTGTTTAAAAAATCAAAACCAATCGTGAAACAGTTGTCGAAAAATTATCGGAAAAGACCCCCAAAGTTACGGCTTGGGGACTTTGCAAACATCGGGCCCTACGCCATTTCAACGACCAATCAAAGGATGATGTCCCACACATAGAATCACAACGATAACCTTTGATATCGCCTTCGATGTCGTCATAAAAACAATGCTGTGTGTACATGAAATGACGGGGAAGAAGAGCAAGATATCAACGCTCGTTCTGATCAAGATCCAGATGACATCTTGCGTCAATGGATTGCAACGGTTCCCTTTTCCGTCTTTTAACGACAGTCTCCTTAATAGTTCGTAGGTTCGATTGTTTCAATCTTTAAGTATTTCCTGTAAGAATCGAGGGTCGTTAAAGAACGGAGAGGGCGTCATAGGAAATTATTGTCAGACTGAGGCGCTTTCCATTAACAAAATTGATTGAAACTTCAATACACAGTTCTTTACCCTGAGGGGAATTCGCTCAAAATCCTTCTGAACTAATGATCCGCCGATGTTTACCTCTGTTCGTCCCCCTTTCGATAAATTCAGGGCCTCATTATCCTCATTTCTGTAATCCACAGCAACTCGGACCGGGACATGGTTGTCGTCGAGTTTGGCCGGCGATTCTCAAGTCACGGAGTTGGCCAATTATCGGCAGCGTTGGCCGTTCTGAGTTTTTTCGGTGTTGTAGCGCCATGGCCATGGATGGCGGGACTGCAAGAATCCTGACCATGCTTTCTGTCTTGGCCGTATTGGTTTCGGTCGATGTTAGCCCCGCCTTTTTACGATATTTCCTGATCGTCATGGTTTCGATGAGGTATTTCCTTGCTCGGTTTTCCGGGTCGTTTGTCGTGTGTGTGTATGATTCAGCGAATACAGGGTAATACTGGATATTGGACAGTATCTAACACCCCACGAGTCAATGAAAAATCGTTTCGAGAAGGTTTCGAAGCCGAACTCGTCTCCTCGTACATATCGTGCTCCAGAGAGCATCTCCGTTTATTCTCCAAGCTCATCGTCCTCCAATGTGAGTTCATCATCATCAGACAATCTAGTAACTATTGTTCGCCGGGCGCGAGCCATAGACGTTGCGAATGTTTTTTTTTGAAACAATGGTCCGTGTTCTTGGCTGAAACTGATGGGGTTCCGGTCCGTTCAGGCTCGTAATGCCTATAATGCATCGCGGACGCCTCCACATTACGGTGTCAATTCTCCTCCTGCAACTGTCCCTTCCAAATTCGCCACCTTTACTTCCACGCCGATTAAAGCGGGTAACTCGATCATGAATTTCTCAATGTCGCTGTTTTGGAAATTCGCCTTCCTGAATTCTCGTCCAGTTCCGTCCGTTCATCACGTCAGCCCCTATTCGGATATTCAGTATCGTCCGTCGGTTCGCGAAGAAGGGCAACCGCATTACGCGGAACACGATGTCGATGAGCTAGCGTTGCACGACCTGGCGCTACAGGAGCTACATGATCAGCGAATATCCCTACGAGCCATTGAAATGCATTCACAGCGCATTCGATGTACGTGTCTTTACCCCCTCCTTTTTGCCAGACCGATCGTCCTTCGATAAACCGCTCAATATTGGCCAGGTCTCATTGCCCAGGACATCCTACGGCCGCTCTGCGCCAGTTTACGGCAGAATGATGCCGATCTAATTGAGCTGCGCAAGACGCTTGGAAAGGATGCCTCGTTCGCACAATCCGTCGTCGGAACCAGGCTGGGTTCTTGCGATCCCTCTAATGCTGTTGAGATCGCTGCTTATGTCAGAGAATATCTAGGTGCGGCATCACCTTTGTGATCTTTTGTTCATTACTCGCAACACTTCTGGTCGTCAATATGTTCATATACCGGTTCAGGTTCCGTTCCCGAGCTTCAAACCCTGATTGTGGCCCGAAACGAACTGGATTTTTTCCTCAATATCCCGCGTTGTGCCGAAGATACTCCAACCGGATTTGATGCCAGTCTGACATTTCCATCTGAATACGTTCGCGAACGTGTCGAAAAGCTGTCACGTGACTCCCTAATGAACGATTATCATTGGGATCAGGGCGCCCCATTCAAAGGTACATCGCTTTGCATTTCAGTGTGATTCGCGATTCATTCTCAAATTTTCAATGGTTCATCTGAAAACATTACGAATTTTTCTTAAATTTGCACTTTCTCTCGTTGTTTCGCCGTCTTTCTTTTAATGAACAACGTTTAGGAAAATCATGGTCAAGTGATATTGCTCCAACCGATACTCAACTGCTACTGCATATATTCGCACGATGGATCGATACCCAGGTTCAGCCTCGTGGGTCGTTCTCCAAGTCTTACATCACATATCGCCCATCTCATGTATTTCTAGCAATTCGCGTTTGAAATGTGCACCTCTGATTCGTTTCTTTTTAGATTCCCGCCAAAAAGATGATGGCGCCGATTATGATTGAACAGGTCAGCGTGGTCCCACCGTATTTTACAATTCGGACGAAAGACCCTGCAGGTAAAGTTAAGATTTCTCATCCGTTGCCCGGTCGGCACGTTCTTTTCAATACGCTGGCGCTATTCATCCATCACGTGAACCGATATTACAACGGGCAAGTCTGTCGTAGCCGCCTTTCGCTGTTGGCGAAATCGTGGTCAGCGCGTGCGGCTTTACAGCAGATTGACGACGTTGACGACGATGAAGATCCTGAAAGTGATGTGGACTAATATACAATATCTGAAATTACGATATTCGTTTTGGCTGATGGCGTTTATGCATGAATTCAGCAGACAACATCTGAAATTCCAAGGGGCAGCGAGATCTTCAGAACTGGTCCATGAACTCAGTTAAATTAATCGTCCCATCCCTGTAAATCAGTCCGTTAGATACTTCGACAGCTAGTCACGTTTTTGTTGAGAGATTCTGGTTCTTTCAATTGCAAGAAATCATTGTCGAAACTGTAGAATATAGCTGAAGCTTGAGCTTCCCCATTTCCGCTCATGCAATCGCAGATTCGGTTCTTTCTCAGAAAATGTCACTACGAAGAAATGTGAGAGACTCACCCATTGCGATCGAAGGATCGGAACAACGTCATGAGTTGATGTTTACTGATCCTCCATCCAAGCCGCTCAACTATCTGCCCGACCTCGTCGAACCCGATTGCGCTGTTCCGATCCGTGTCGAGTTCGCGGAACATCTTCGACACGGTCGTCTTCTGCTGCGCCACGAAAGCCTTCACGCTCGCCCTGATCGCGTCTATATTGGCCACAGGGAACTGGCCGCAATTCGACTCCATGAACCGCATCGTGGCCTCATCCGCCTAATAATCAATCGACACATCAGCGGGTAATGGCGCCAACAAACCGGAAAAACAGATCGGCCAAATTGCCCACTGGTGTCAACCTCGGTAACATGAAATCCAGTAACGAAAACCCTCCCTCGGTAACATCAGGTAACGTTACTCCTGGAACATGATATTCGACCGGCTTTACCTCAAGGAGATTGAACACGAAACCACTGATGACGATACGGGCGCCAACAAACAGGTCGCTGGGTGCGAATGGTTTTCCGGTATCGGAATTGATCCTGGAATTGCTCTTCTCCATCATTTTTCCGCCACCGAACCCGGAATTGGGCTGAGCGTGCTCGAACACGCTCATCTCTTCCGTTCCGACATCGAATCTGTATCAATGACCAACGGTCACAATTCGAATCACGGTGCGGTGATAAACGGATGATTCGATATTCGACCGAAAGTGTCGATTTCCGACTCAACAGACTTTTCATGCAAATATGATCGTACGTGATGATAAAACGTCGGTCAACATCGGCGTGATTCGACGATCTCAATGAGGCCAAGAATCGCATCTGGAAGGACGGCGCCCTTCGTTTGTGGTGAGAGGAGGCGTGACCGATCGATAGCGATAACGGAGCCGGTCGGGATTGCTCATGTTCAGGTACTGGCTGAACTGAATGCGGAACAGGGATGACGATCTCCTGTAAACTCTTGTCCCCCATTCCAAAGACGTCCTTGTAATACTTCTTCGTGAACTGAAATATCAGTCATCAGCTCACTCTGTATTTTGTCGGAAACCTCGGGAGAACATGATATATTTATACACGATCAAGAGGACAGAGCCAGAAATCGAAAGACTTTTAACATTTGAAAACTGTTGGGGCTTTTGAATTTGATTCGTTGTCGGCAACTATAGTGTTGTACCTCATCTGCTTTCACAAGACGAAGTCGACGTCCAAATGCATTTATTGTTGCTCCGACCCTCAAATCAACAGCAGTATAGCAATCGATTGGGTCGCTGTCGTCTTTACCGATACATGCCGCTCCAGACATGGTGAACTGCCTATAGATTGATTCATAAAGCGCCGTAAACACCCAATTATCGTAAAACGCAAACGATGAGAGGCTCAAGACACTTGATAATTGGAATCTTTCTGACTATAGCGATGATATGAAGGTCTGCGTGGACTTACTTTGGGAGTGATTGGCGTCGAAGCAGCATCGGGGCGATGTCATATCCAAGACCAGCGTCTTTCTCACGAGTGATCTCGATTGTGTCATCGGCAACAAAAAATCGCACAAGAAACGACGTCGCCCTGAATCACACCAAACAGACACGACGATCAGCAACTACACGATTGAGTCCAACGCAACACCAGAAGACATTCGGTTATTGTTCAGGTATTGCAAAACACCAAACTGGCGCTACTATGGCAATCTTACTCTGCCGGGGACGGATTCTCTAGATGAGCCCAGAACCGTAAAACCGTACGCATATTGGCCAGCATTTTGAAAGATCTAGGGACGGATTGTGATCATTCTCATGAACAATATGAAGGTCCATCGGGTGATTACCTCTCCAGCGCCTTCTTAGATGGTTTCCCTTTGGCCGCCTCAGCGAAACGGGATATTGATCCCGACTCTGCCGTCGCCGCCGCCTAAAATTGAACACAATCATGAAAAAAAGGCCATATCGGGACTCACAGATTATGGACACGGAACAGCCAAAAAGCGCCAGATCGTTGATATTCGAACGACGATAACAGGATGCAACAAATGCCAAGAATACCCCGGCCCCAACATTGCGGGAAATCAATAATCCATGGGCAGTAACATGAGATTGCCATGATGGAGTGGTGACGGTAACGGTAAATGGCCCAATATCACAGGTAACGATTGTCAACCGTGCACTCTAACCGATCGTCGATGTTGGTTGATCTGCATATGGAATGGGTCGATGGGTGGACCGGATTCCCCCATTGGACTCATATTATCGCCATACCCATTATGGGTTAACCCTATTATCACATTTGATTACAACTTCTGCAGACTCGACCTCAGATATCCAACGGCCGTGTCCAAGGGAAACGGCTGGAATCATATGGGATGGATGTGTGGCCTGGTACATTGTTTGGTCCAATTATCAGCATCGTATAGTCTCATGGTTCTGCCATAGAATGTGATGTCGTGGCCAATGGCGAGGTGCTCAGGGCCAACGTGCACGTTTGACGATCCCTGCACAAGGACCCGGTGTCGCTTCAGCATGAACGACCCATGCGACAAACCGCTGTTGGGCTCGTCAACCTCGCTGATGGCAATCGACCCATCCTCCAAATAAAACAATACAACGCATTGCCGAACTCGCCTAGATAGAGAATCGGTATCCGCAACGATCGACTTCAACTCAAATTGATAACAAGATACCACGAACAAATCCTCAATAATGAACGTAACGACGTAAAAGGACATAGAAGATCTGAAGATCTGAAATAATCCTCCAGTAAAATTCTCAAAATCGCAAAAACATCGATGTTGAATCCAGCGATGACGATGGCGAAAAGTTCGTGTCACTTGCTGAAAATTTGTACCAACCACGTCTCCAAGCTGCTCTCGTTCACCGCCTCTTTGAAATAGGCGAAAAATCGCAAGACCATATTACTACAAGTGATCCATGGCGGTAGAGACGTCATCGGCACGATTTTATCGTGGTGTTCCAACACGTCGTCCACCTTACTCTGGGGATTGTGGTCAAGGGCGCGATTTTCCATCTTCACTGTTCGAATCCCGTCCTTGACATCGAACGTGTGTGGGCGATTGAACTTGTCGGGATTTGTCAGGCGAACATCGTACCCGGGCAGGAACGGGAGTTTCGGCATGGACGAAAGACGCGACGATGACGAGGCGATATTTTGATGATTCTTTTCCGATGACAAACTGTCGATGGAGATTCCGAGGCGGTACCGTTAAGGGATATCTGAAATCGGCCATTGACAGATATTTATGAGATATTATCACGACCGAGGTGAGTCCATGATGCACTGTTTATTTCCTACCAGGGCCAAATAAAAGATATGGCAAAGAAAGATAATGTTTTAATAAATTGTGATCGATAAGTGTGTCGAACTATGGACGGCACGAATCGCTGCGGGATCCGGTGCCAGGCGCGGAATGTTGCCGACAAACATGTCGATGAACCGATGGACAAACTCCGACGGTTGCGTTGAGAGATCCCCGATGAAGGGGTGACGAGAACAACTGCATGATGGCAATGAATGAACATTGGTGATCACGACTGAAAATGTGGCGAGATGGGCGTTGATTGCCGATCCTCAACAGCGTCGTTCGTGAAAATCGTCGTCTCTTTCCCCGAACAACCTCGTCTTGATTCGTTGCTATCAGTACTAGAGCGGATACACTTGCTCGGTGCCCCTCCTTTACCGACATTCGAAATCCGGCTTCGTTTTTCTGTCACGACAGACGGGCTGTCCTCGTTTAATTCCTCAGATCTAGGTGAATCCACAACTCGAAACCCCTCATCGACCGTCGTCTCATGGTCATCACGAACAATATCGACCTGAAAATACAATGATTCGCCTAAGTAACAAACTATGTTTTTTCAACAAACACCATGGCAAAGTTTCTGTACCTCCTTCTTCTTTGGCGGACGACCACGACCTCTTTTCGATATCGGCTGTGCATGGTGAACATCAATTTCGCCCTGATTTATACATTAGACATGGGCAATTAGCACAAAACCTACAAACCTGCTGTCGACTAGGTGACAGACGGGATCGCTCAACGCGCTTGTCAGAAATGGCCGGGGAATTTTCGCTGATGAAAACAGTCTTCCTTGGACGGCCACGCTTCTTGGGTGCAGCCAACGGCTTCTGAACGGGTTTAGGCTGTGCCCGATCCTCATTCGGCGCCGAAAGCGGAGATGATGGGTGCAGCTTGCGGGGACGAACGCGCCTACGCGCTGCACTCATCAGATTCAGCTCGCCGGCACCTAGATCAGCACTATATCAGTAAAGTGAAATAGACCTGAACGGGGAATGACCATCACCGCTATCATCGTTCTCCAATTTATCGCTGCCGCCTGCAAACTGCACATTGCTTTGAGATTCTGGTTCATCGCCATCGAACACATTCGCTGCGCTGTGGCAATCTCGACTGTCGTTCGAAATTTCTGGCCCAGTATTCGCCAAAGTAATCTCAACTCCTGATTCATAAGCTTTAGCGTGGAATTGGTAGTAAAAGGAGCGTCTGACCTGCGTGTTTGTTCTGATTGTTTCCAAAAACAGAATTTTCATGTGAATGAACATGAGTGTTTAAAGCGGACTCTGTCTTCTCGTTCCCATCGTCCTCCTGTAAAATAGGTACACCTTCGACAGGGACGTTCACTACCTCTTCATCATCGACCTTATCGGCGACAGAATTACGCTCTTGAGGGGCGTCCTCACAATACAGCTGCATAGTGCCGTCATTTTCCGCTTGATTTACGGCGTGGTCTTTGGCCCGATCGTCATTGATTACCGCTTCATGATCAACATCTCTTTGATCAGGCCCATTAACTTGCTTGGGACCAGTCTCCTTGTGGTCAGAGTTATCAACTCTCAAATCGGCTACGACGTGACCAGAGATGGAACCAGAATTGCCAGACGTTTTGCGGCGGTTATTGCTTGACGTCGATTTTGGTGGTCGACCTCTACGCTTGCTTTGATCCGGTACCACATCAACGACTTGAACATGACCAAGTGACTGGGATAATGGAACTTCTTCAGATCCAACAGCTGACCCAACGTGAGGTCCTTCCACAACCGAAACCTCTCCAGGTTCCGTGGGTTTTTGCTTTCGGCGCCCTCGACGTTTGGGTTCAACGGCGGTCGCCGGAACAGCGTTGGCCATGGCGGGAATATCGGTCGTGCTACCATGGCTCTGGACCATGTTCTCGGGTTGGATATCGCTTTCACCATCCACAGTGGCGATATCTATTCTGTTGCGAGAAACACGAGGAGTTTTGCGGGGGCGTCCTGGTTTACGAACCGCAACGGCAACGGCAAGATTGGAATCCCGCAAAGCATCGCTATTGCTATCGGCGAGAAGAGCGAGCCTTGGTTCCGGCAGCACATTCGGGTTGACTTCACAGAGAGTCAATTCAGATGCGATGATGACGTCGCCAGGTGGGTTCGCCACGGGGGGGGCGACGATGCATGGATTCGATTCACGATTCGAAACGGCCTACGGCAGCAGGTTGAGTGTTTGTTGGACCGAATGTTGACATGGTGATACCTTTGCACCAAGCTCTCGATCGCGTTTGGCAATGATTCGTGCATAACGGCGGCGGTACTGAAACGGAACAATTGTGAGTAGGATAATACAGTAACATGCCAAGGGCCTACCTGAGAATCAGAGCGACTCCCAAGATGGGCGGCGATTTTGGACCAGTTGCCTTCACCGAAATCATGTACGGTCTGAACCAATAATTCGTCTTCCTCGACCGAAAACGCCATTCTAGCGCAACACGTTGAGACCATGGAGAGGCTGCCATACCAAACGGATAACGAATGCTAAACCAAAAAATCAAAAAAATTTGAAAGGAGCGGCAGTATCGGAGAGCAAAATAAGGTAATGAAGCGGATAAAGAAAAACTGGGCGAGATGGTACAAACTAAAAAAAACAGCGACAAACGCTGTTTTCTTTCATACCCTCGTTTGGTGGACGCGGCAGCTTCATGAGCAGTGTAGTACCTTTCCCTGCATTTTTGCCCCGTTCGACCCTCAACCTAGTGATGGGTAAAAAACAACAATGAGCGCGAGGGATTGGTTTCAGAACAACCGAAAATGTCGTACATGCTGGGCAACACGAGCCCATTTCGTGCCATACGCTTCAACGGCCAATTGCAATTTGGAATCCTCCTGCGCGTCCCATTTCCCGCTGCGAATCGATTTCTCTAACGTCGATAAGAACCGGGATCCGCACTGAGTAGGACTTCGACCAGGAAGGAACAGGGCAACTATGTAGCAACATTTGGCGACAGCTCAATGATATGGAACACAAACCCAGCGTTGGGTCGAAATTAGAAACAGAGAGAAAAAGCAATGGTAATCACAGAGACATTCCGTCCGAAGCAAAAACACCTGATATGGCGGATTGTTACCTTGCTGCCACCAATCACCAAATAAGTCCATTTTATCCAAAAGTATCTTATCCTCCTCCTCAGTCCAAAACTCATCGCACTCGCGCTTGGCCTGCAGATATCGATATCGTTGGAAGCATTGCATTGCCGTTCGTCGCGTACCAAGATCGCTGAATCGAGATTGTAAACAGAATTCTGAAGAATACAGGGAACGATATTTACCTGGCAGTTTGCACCCATTGATAGCCATGATAAAACTGATCATGGAGGCTCTGTAGCGCTTGATCTTCTAACGGATCCCATTCCGGATTGTTCTCAATCCGAGGATCGTCGTTGCACATCCACTGGATCTTGCAATCCGTCGGGCTGTGGGATGGAACATGGGACAGAGCCACCGCTAATAACACAAAACCAGCCGATTGATACTCTGAATGTTGCAAGAAACAAATATATAAACGCAAACTGTGATATTGGAAATGGAAAAGATAACGATGCAAAATATTTGCACCTTCCCAATCGATATTATCGGTATTGCATAATAATTGTTCAACAGATATAGTGCGAATTTCATCAAGTCGCTGTTTGGTGATTGCAGCCCTTTCAGAGCCAGCAGGGAGTTTGGAGCTGGCCGCCAACGCCTCACGTGTCAGTAAGACTCTGAAAATTTGAGCAACGTCAAGCTAGGGCGTGTGGACGGGTTGTAATCGCTGGTTTCCGCACCGATTCTGATGAGCGACGCCGTGTTTGAGTTGTACTCGGTCCTCGGCACTCCAGACGATCGGCTCGTGATGGAATGGAATACGAGATATAACCTCCTGGCAATCAAATACGTCATGTGAATATACCAAATATTTGACCAATTTTCAAACGAAAAAACCCCATACTGGAACAGAGACCCGATAAACGGTATCATTTTGATTCTTTGAAGTAAAATATTTAGAAAAGATTACCTCAAACACTAATTGCTCGTCTGAAACCGGCGCCGAATTCCCCTGATCGTCCTAAGACGAAATGTGAGAATCAAAACAAAAACAGGGGATAAATCAAACGTTTTTGTGAGTACTTCAATTGGATTTTGGGCGAATATGCTTGAATTTTTCGGAATAGCGCCAGGCTTTTCGCAGATGGCCAATGTCTGTGCCGCATTGATGCGTAATCGGTAGTTGACATTGTCGATCTGTCGGCGGACAGTCTCTTGTGCCGATATACACTGAATCAGGAGTCCTTTCAGCACATCAGCGTCGACGGATTCCATGGCGCCAGGACCTAACCGGGGTCCGGCAAAATACCAGGATAGGTGCCCAACCGCCTCGGACAACCAGAGAAACTAGTTAAAATGTGTTCAATGGCAAAGTAACTGATCAGTTACCCAGGCTGATACTGTTAGCGCCAGGTCGCCGGAAGCCCGGACTGCGTCGGCGATGGAGCGCGGGCAGGGGAGCTGCAGTTGAACAAGGGACATTTCTATGTGCCAAACATTGTCGATGCGATTTTACTTGTTGTCGCAGCTGACAAGTGATGGCGCAGGCCGGCCCTGCGAGTACACCAGCAAGGGTGTCGCCGCCTTCACAGAGAATTCGCGGGCTCCCGATGATAGTTCCGGCACCGACAATGATCATCAAATTCGTGGCTTTGAAGTAAAATCGCAGCGACAATGTTAGCACATAGAAATGTATAGCTGCTATTCCATCTTTGGAGAACCTGGGGCAAAACGCGGATACAATCAATTCAGTTTGGGGTCCAAGAGGGAGTCATCAATAAAATATCACAAGAATCACGTTGTACTGTACTCGCCCTTCTCAATTTTTTCTGAACTTGCAGTTCGAAAAGATGCGAAGGCGCTAATAATCAAACAAAGAGAGAACTTTTGACAGTTGATATTTCATCAGATGTT
Organism: Spongospora subterranea; assembly: GCA_900404475.1. Classification (NCBI taxonomy): domain Eukaryota; phylum Endomyxa; class Phytomyxea; order Plasmodiophorida; family Plasmodiophoridae; genus Spongospora; species Spongospora subterranea. The sequence continues at coordinate 11,870 of OUQQ01000159.1, read as the reverse complement.
TGACATCGGTCAAATCACTGGGTTATACGGCATATACACAAATGGTCGTTGCTGTGCTCGTTTATCATACAAAGTGTTTCGTAGCGCCGCCGGCAGTTAAATTTATGGTCCGGAGTGCTTTTCTGTACGTCAATAGGCCCAGAGCGCCTGTGGCTATAATCCAAAGTGGTGAATTGGAGCATGTACATGAATAGTATTCCACATACTGACCCACATCATGCGGAAATACCTCCTTCATATGTAAATGGTCGATTCGTTCGTTTTCTTGCCATTATATCCATCGTATAACCTTTCCTAATATCTCTTGAGTAAAGTAGCAGTCTGTACGTGTTGAACGATGCCCTAAGCGTAACTACGATCATATTCTATTGATCCCTATTCGGAAAGGGATATTGGAGAGGAAAGAAGTAAACGGTTGATGGACTCATCGGCAGGCAGAGCCACACTCAAAAGGAATGAGTTCAAAGCCTCAAAACGACGGCAACGCCCGTTTGGTGCATTTTGCTACAAATTTAGTGCTAGGACCTGAACCACTTTGATACAACCAAGCACTAACGCAACGAGGTAACCGCTGGACAAAATCTTCGGAATTGGTAATCCTTTCTTCCTGCAATCGACTTGTAAACATGAAAGGTTTGGTGATCTTCATGATTGTAACGTTCGCTTCATACAGCTCAGCACGTTTATGTGGATCTTGTTCGCATTCACGAATGGGCGACCAACCAGCAGCCATGTTGTGCTTCAAGACAGGAGATGATCACCGAAGATCCATCGCGAAAGGCCGGGGTCAAGCTATTTAATTAATAAATTAGTACCGTTTAATTGAATCATCAGGGGCGCCGTCGTGCGGGTGCTGGTTTAGGACCAACTTCATTCATCATTCTTACTGCAACATCCAAGACGTATTCTTCGTGTCTGACAAAACACATACGACTTCAGCCACAGCCTTTGCAGAAAATAAACGGTGCCTAATTACTCCTGATCGCTGTCGTGCTCATTTGCATTAACAGGGCGAAGTACGTTGCCAATACCGAACTCCGCTTTTGCGGCATCGAAGAAGTGGGTCATCTGGGGCGATAGTTCAGCAATACCGGAAAACGGTTTAACGCTGGACTTGAGCCATCGCGGAAGATACTTCTGCATTCCTGCCTCGTGATATCGATGGTCGACCAACAAAATACACCCATAATCCCTAAACAAAAGAAACTCAAATGGATGAAACAACATGCCTATATATTTCAAAATATTGCTAGCGACATGACACACAAAAATCACATCGAAAAAGTAAAATGAAAAGTCAATAAGGCAAAACATTGCATGGGGAAGCTGACGAGGAAATGCTTGCGGAAAGCACGTAACACCCACATGGATATACCTGGAATGTCGTATAGTTCTGCCCAATGCCTGATTGAGTGCCTGAAAGGCTTCTAAGTAATACCAATCGTGTCCAGAAAGTCCAGGGCGATGACGTCGATCTAAATATGTCATCTTAGCCTTGATTAGAGGATCTTCGAACGACGGGAAAGGCACACCGACGCAGACGCAGAGGCGACATCTGAACAAAAGAGCAAAATCGAAAGTGTGATTAAAGAATGATCCATTTCATTGAAAAAAACCATCATTGATACAAGGAAACACTTGCAAAAAAAAAACAAAAAAACACAATCATAGCCAACAAACTTCTCTAGCTGTCGTCAAATACGGTAAAAATGAATTACAGCTGGTCATTGAAAGAAACTCCTTCACTGAGTCGCCCTCTGTAAACGCATAATAATATGGATTCTCCGCTTTCGGCAATTTCAGTTTCAAAATCTGACTTTAGCTTTCGAAAATCACAGCCAGATTCTTCAACAAGAACCTGCAAAGACAAAGTTACTGCCAGAACGTTTCAACCAGTAAAGTCAGCTGTTACTCTGTTTTTGATTAATTGCAGTTGATGTAATATTCCAGAAAGACTCCAAGCTTGGTGGACTTTTTGAAGAGTGGAGAAGCATGAGAAAAAGACGAGCGCTCCTCCGGGAGCGTGATTACAGGCAGCACAGAGGACATTGCCAATGCTATGACCAATATTATACGTGGACATAATAAAGCGAACAGCTTACCGCGTTGCGTACTCAGCAAATTTTTGTGTACCGGAAATTGCTTTGTGAGAACCGATGATCGGAACACCATCGTCGGCGGTTCCAACGTGACCTTATGTCAACAAGATATAAGCAATTGGCAGGCGCGAAAAGACTTTTGAAATACCTATTAGCAATTGACTATCAACGTTGATAACTGTGTATGATGTCAGCAGAGGCGATGGTAGTGAGGTTGTCGAATGTCGGAATTTACCGTGAGACCCTTGTAATGGGGCAGTGCATCGCATTTCTGTGTTTTGCCCCAAAAGGGACATAAAATGTTTGACCGGTTCAAGTGTTCCTGAGCTGAATACGCAAGAATAGGCATGCTGCGTCATTTTCTAGGTAAAAAAAGTGATTAAATTGACAACAATCTTAGAATTCATTTCATTTCAAAAACAACAAACTATCAACAGTAAAACAATTTGAATATGAGTACCTGCAGTGGTATCGCAGATTCAAGGCACGCCACTTTCACGACACTGACCATAAGCTCCGACCGTTCAGGTTTGCGCAGCAGCATGGCAAAAAAGCCGAATGAACTGCTTAGGACACTTTTCAAGCAATTAATCATCTGAAAAGAGTAGGTTGACCATTCAAGGAAGTTGGATTGCCTCATGGACAAACATTGGATAATTTCTGAAAAATCTTCAGGGCATGTAGCTCCTTCATTAAGTCTGATTTCAAAATAGCATAGAGTGCTGTACTCACGTCCCTGAAATCAAGTTAAAACGGAGAAAAAAAAGAAAAAATTCTCAAACATGCAGCGTCTTTCTGTAATGAAACCATCGCAAAATTCAGCTTGTGAATCGTGAGTCGACCACAGGAGATATTCCTTTTTCTGTAGAAGAACGTTGAAAAGTGTTCATTCAACACAACCAGGATATTACAGCAGCTTCTTTCTCAGAGATAATAGTCTCCTTGGTTATACGAATGATTGCTGCCCGAAAACCTGAGGCGAAACTCCGGACACAGGAGATATCAGGTGTCTCGAATTCGAACAGTGATGGCAACATCACATTTTCTCGATATTTGTCGCAAAGAGTAACAACTTCGCGCAGCTCTGTGTCCGAGATTTCTTTTGTTTTTGCAATTAACAAATACAACAACGTCTAAAGCCATCTAAACGTTACCTGACGTAAATTTCTCATTCGACTGTGATGGAATATTATGAGCTTCATCTATAATCAACATGTAAACTCAAGGGAATGAGCAATTGGGAAACGAGTATACCGATTATTACGATGGACCCCTTGTAAGCGCGACCATTGTTGAATAAATAATTGTACGGGACAAACACGACGTGGGCGAACTTCGCCATGGACTTTGTCGCGTAAAACGGGCAGATATCGTAACTTAAAAAACCAAGCTGAGAAGTGATACAGCATAGAAGCTGAACATGCACGTACCAGTCCCCCATTGTGCGTAAATCTTCAACGTCAAAAATCGAATTGTCAGATCCGGTAACCCATGGAGCGGCGAATCGAGCAGAGGTAGTATCATCAAGTGACCTGAATCTTCGCTAATATTAGAGCTCAGAGAAATCATTGAAGAATCAAAGAAACTACTTCGAACATGGTGGAGGCATCTTTTTCTTGGATAGTTTGTTGTCTCTATCTGCGCATGCCTGCATACATGCGTGGTCACAGTTGATTTGATTCTTTACCTGCAATACTTGAGTTTGAGATCGCAGTTTTGTGGTGAAATTGTTGAAATTGCGAATACTTCACTATTGAGGCATAAGACTCGTCGAGAACCAAGAGTGGTTGCCCAAGTGCTGTATGGCAACTTCTTTAATTCAGTAGCCATAGCTGATAACTGAGAATGCGTTCTACTGGCGACGACAATCCTTGGAATTGCGACATCTGGATCATCTTGATGACGTCGATAGGAATCGCATTGGAACGCAACCGCTCCGCAGAGTAGGGCAAGTGACTTGCCTGTTCCAGTAGGAGACTCACTACAGAACGATTATAAAAAACCAATTCAATCCACCAAGCAAATTACATTATGGCGTGCTTTTTCTGTTTGAACGATTCTATCATTTTTTCGATAATTGCGCTGAAATATTGTGAGATTTTGCTGTACAGCAAAAAACGATATTCCACTAACATTTGTGTCGGAAACGGTTTCTCCAACGGGAAATGGACTTCAATTCCAGCAATCTCACAATGGAATTTGGACCGCGATCTAACTAGCGGCGCAGCATGTTGGGGCATCCATGCTTCACCCGACAAGGACAGTGGCAGGCTCTTTGAAAGATCTAACAAAACCAGAACAATATCAATTGCGGAGCACCAGCGAAAATATCATGATACTGCGCATCAAACATCCTATGAAGATATCCAAACCAAGTTCTGAGACAGGAACATGAAATAGCAACAAAAGACTAAAGCTGCACCGACTATGCTCAAAGAGTGAAGTCGCACTTGAGCTGAAGACAGCAACGGGATCATCAAAGACAACATCGTGATCTTCGACAGGACGGTTCACGGCCTGATTGCGAGGTCGCCGTCTTGGGCGTTCATCTTCACTGGAGCAAAGATTTACCGCCTCGTTATCATCGTTTTCTCCGTTCATAAATAACCAAAAACAAGTGGTTCAGCCGGTACGGGGATCCGTCGTGGAACCCAGTTTGTAAATATTGTATAAATTCAGTGTTCCGGTGGTCCGTGGATGACCGGTATCGTGTACCTATGATACTAACGTGCTGAACTGGCTCATGATCGTTACACCTATTACCACAGTCATGATGAGCACAGTAAAATCAGAATCGACCTGTATCTGACGTTCCAGAAGTAGCCGAGCTGCTGTAGCTAGAATCTGTTCAACTTTGGGTGAATTTAACAGGACGATTTGGCATCAAAGAGTTGATTTCGTTGAAAGTATGTACCAATCGTTGTTGCGAAGTGTCTTGTTTCGCCACCGAGAATGAGTATATAAGACCGCAAGTGTGAACGTTAGAAAGGGAGATGCAGTTTCATAGATAGTAAAGATGTCCATATGCTCCAAACTCCTGATGTATCGGGTGTGCTACGACTGTGAGATCGATTCCTGAGATAAAATTGGGTGAGTAAACTTAGGCACAGCAGCCACCGGAAGAGCACAAGCAGGAATATAGAAGGTAGTTTTGGTACCGCCAGGATAGAATCCTGGGTAAGTTTAAGGTCATAACCGGGACGAGGCCGAGGTGCGATTAATTGTTTCAAGACGAAGGTGCTGAAGAAAGAGGTGACCGGCTTTTCTGAGAAGGTGATCGGCCGCCACGATTTGAAGGACGAAAGCGCCGTTGAAATTGGGATCGTGGGGTTGTAAAATTCTTGAGCGTGGACTGCTTCCATCTTTGCCACCAAGGTCGCTTTCTGCAGTATTTTGGCTTTGTTTGACGTTTTGAAATCTGTAAATGACCACGCCATTGCTCCTGATGCTTTGGTTGTTTCACGGTGAAACCTGAACGGCGGAAGAACAAATGTGAACAAGACTCGCAATGGTATTCTTCTATGACTAAGAGAACCTGTGAATCAACCTGCGGTGGAGTCCAACGCAGACAATTGCTCGGATGCCTTTTTGGACTCCTGCCGCAGATCGCGTAATTTGATCAATAGGTTCTCCGTAGTCATCGAATAAATTGCCATTTGCGAGCCTTTT
>OUQQ01000138.1:0-35058 GCA_900404475.1 Spongospora subterranea | reverse complement strand
CATCTTTTTCATAAGGATAAAAACCTCGATTTTCAAATTTTGACCAAAAACAAAATCCTTTTATCGCTCTCAAAGCGTTTAACGCTTTCTGTCGCGTTTGTTGTCTGTTTTCAAAGGCGAATCCAATTTGTGTCAGTGCCCAGGCAGTATTTCACCTGGCCGTCCAAGATCGGATTTGGTTGTCTGGAAGGATTCCGTTTGCCCATCCGCCGAAGAAAGGGCACTCCACCTGCAGAAAATACGCACGTTTCTACAGCAGCAACCTACGAACGCTACGGGAACGATGCAAAAAGCAGCTGATCGTCGGCGCTGTATTGGTCCTGCATTCAACGTCAAGATCAGGTATTGCTACGGATTTACCAACTTCTAGGCCGAGCGGAAACTTGATGTCCGTTTCATTGATCCCTATCGAATTACTGAAAAAGCTGTTACAACACACCTCGGCGGCGACAGGGATATCATATCAGTGTCATCCATGACCACAGAAACTGATCTTTGATTGTAGGGTTGGGGTTCGACTTATTGACGCATTGTTATCATGATTTCACCAAGAATCCGCGAAAAAATAACTCCGCGATGCGACTTGGGAAAAAGTCAACGGGTATGGATGTAAGAGTAGTCGACACAGGGGCAGGGTACTGTTCCGAAGATCAACGATCAAAGGTGCTTGCTGCGTGTAGGCAGTAGTGCAAGTATTCTTCTTTCAGGAATAAGTGACTAATCTGGGTGTGCCATGGTAGATGACCGAACGCCTCGGAGGCTCCTAGGTGAACAATTGGCTTGCCTGGGGCAGCTAAACGACCAAATTCTGTCATCGTTGGATGAAAACGCCTTGTTCGACATCGGGGCCCAGTTGGCAAATGGCGTCAACGAGCGGGAATTTGTGGAATGCATGTTGACTGTTTTGCGACGTCGGTGTCATCTTTCTGGTTCATATTCAAGATCTGTGGGCCATTACGCACTCGGCCTAGTTATCATGTTCCGGTCGATGGATTTGAACGGGAACGGAGATTTGGATTTCAGTACGCCACTTAGGTTTTGACTCTCAATTTTTGAAGGATTTAGCACTGCAGCTTTTCAGGAAAAAAATGAATTTCAGCTTCCACATTGGAAAACGCAGGATCGCATGATAAAATTTCAATGAAGTTGATAATATTATTACATTGATTGTAATGGTCTCGCTACTTTTGCAGTTTCAAATTTTCCTTTATCTCGTTTCTTAGCCATAAAAAAATGAAATAGGTCACTCACTGGTGTTTTTATTAGATGAATTTCTGGAGACTTTATTTCTATATGGCCTAAATAGGAACCGTGCTAGCGTGAATCGCCGTTATAACCTTTTCGGCAACGTGGGGTGCCTGCGTCCGCGACAACAAGCAAAACAAATTACCTATGCGCCAGATACAGATGAACTAATTGCCCATGTTGATGGCGCTAAATGCATCCATGTTTTAAGCCCGGAAACACTACGAGTTTGCGTTACAGTCTCGTTATGTCGATCCGATCTCAACGCCATTGCGTGTTCCCATCATCTTCCCGCTTTCATTTACGCTACCAGCGATTCGATTGAGGCTGTAGGGTTGCGCAGCAACGCGCATGGTCTCGTGAGATGCCGTGAGCCAGTCACGGCACTTTGCTGGTTGGCACGGCCGCGCCTCCTAGTGTCCGGGTGTGCCAGCGGAGCACTGGGCACGTGGCATTTGGACAGTGCGTTGCAGTTCACTCCATGTGATATTCCGCATTGGGTGAATGGTCATAAAGAGGGAATCACTTCCATCTGTAACGTGGGGTCCATGTGCTTTGCTACAGGATCGTTAGATCACACTATTCAAGTAAATGTTTCGACTCCTTTGAACAGAACTATCATTATGGAGTAGTCTTTGAAGACACATTGAAATGCTGATCAACGGTCATCGTTCATGATTGATATCGTTTTCGCAACATGTCGTTCTGCTCCAATTTAATTTGAAAAATCTTGGAAAATATGTTTTGTCAATTCATCGGTCCAATCAAGCGCTTTGTCAGATAGCATAATACTGAGGAGTTTCGGTTCGTCACATGTGCGTGCAATCATGTTAAATCTGCTTTCACCAGGTGTGGGAGGTTCGCGAGTTCTCAGCAAAGAATGGAGAACTGCGATACAGGGTAAGAGTTTCAGTATTTTCAAAACAAACAGAGTGTGAAAGTTAAAACTATTTCTCTCATTTTCCATTATTTATATTCTGAGGCATTATTGATGTCCAGGTCGTGAGACATTCGGCAGACGAGTTGCGTCATGGTCTTGGTATTAGCTCTTTGGCGTTTTGTTCCCGGCAATGCATGTTGGCTGCTGGTTCCTACGATAGGTTTGTTTCGGTGTGGAACCCATTCTCGTCGGTACTGCTTTTTCAAACCCGCGAACACATGTTCTCAGTCGTGTCCGTCGCTTTTTTGTCTGACGACTTAATTTGCGCTGATGAATCAGGGGTCATCACCATTTGGAATACAGGTTCATTCATTCGCATGCAGGTACGACTTGCTGAAAAACGGCTGGCAGAGCGCTTGTTAATATGCATCAACTTCTTCCTCTCTAAGTTTTGAAAGTGTCGAACTTTTTTTGCAGAATTTCAAGTTAATTATTTAGAACCACTCATTCAAGCAGCCAAAAGTTTCTTGTTTCGTGGGATTTCTTGACAATCGCAAACTGATAATGTTTGATGAATTGTAGCTGATCCGATCTAAGGCTTCAATCACGTCGATGGTGTCATGTTCCGAGAAAGATTGCAGAATAATCCTGGCAGGCCGCAGCGATCAGCTGATGACGTTGGATCAATGCGGTGGCTCATTCCACCCGTTGCACAACAACATTCCGCAAGTTACCCATGCCGTCTATAGCGCCAGCTTGCTGCAATTCATCACCGCTCACGATCGCATGATCCGCATATGGAATGCCCTGACAGGGTCAATGCAGTCTTGTCTTAATAATGTGACCTCGGCAAGCGTGACAGCTATGATCTTGGACACAATTGGCCGAAGACTTTTCCTAGGCGATTGTAATGGGCAGACCACCGTACTGAACCTGGAGACATGTGGTGTACTTTTCAAACTTGAATCACATCATATTGAAATATCAGGTTCATTAACTCAAGCCGCCTCTCAGTTGTAGTTGCAGTTTTACATTTCGTTATCGAATTTTGGTTATTGTCTGTATCCATTACTGTAATCATAATCAGCACTCATGAAATTGTGGTCAAGAAATGTATTGATTGTTCCCTTTTAGCAATAAGTATCTGTTCGACTTCTTTCGCCTTTATAACATTGGATTCATGCGGGAACTGGTGGCATCATTCTGGATCGGATGGCACACTTGTGCCCGACGAAAGGCGTGACGATCGGCGACAGGTTCTTTCATCACTGCTTGGTGGAGTCCATCAAACTGGGGCTGCCATCCTTTCATGTTGTGGGTCATGGGCCGCCCAGGGCGATGCCAATGGCAATGTTGTGGTCCAGGAGTTGCACCCAACTCGGGCCGTCATAATGAGACGTCGACTTCATAAGGCTGCGGTTATGGTCTGTGCGTTTATGGGATCAGATTTATTTACGGCCGATGAGGATGGAGTTGTGATCGTGACAGCGGTGCGATACCAACGCGTGCCGTGCCAGCCCATGGCCAGCGTCTGTGTTTCACCTCCCGGTTTCGACACTTTTATTCCAGTGCGAATGACCACAGACCCGCAACAGGGTATTCTCTGGATTGGTGATGCGCAAGGTCAGAACACAAAGCTCAGCAAGGAATTTTTTTCTTCAAACTCATTTCGATCGAGAATTGCGAGAGCTTAGATCTCCTCTGTTGCATACACATTCCGAAACCTGTTATTGTACTTTAGTTTAGTTTATCCATACTTAGAGTTGTTGAGTTTCAAGAAATTCAGGCAAATGGATGTTTACTGTTTTCCTTCAGCGCTTTAATGCATTCTGAACGTGTGGTGTGGTAACTGCATTGATAGGTTTTGTTACTGGCTGGGATGTAACCCATCTATCTTGCTTATTAACGGGAATTGGATCAATCGCCAATGAACCCAAGAATCCGGGGATACGCTGCTTGGCCGTTACTATACTCTGTTCACAATTGGCCTCACTCCAGGCCCACATTTACGAAACCGTGCGGTTTGTAGCGTCTCCTAGAAGTATTGGTCTTCTATTGTATATACCTGCGGCATCATGTTTAGCTGTTGCAGGGCAGTATACGACTGTTGTTGATCTGTATTCCACGAGCGGAGTCCTCCTGGGCACACTCGGTGACTCTCTCCAAATCCCCTACGATCCGTCTGCTCCCGCTCAACGCCGCTCTAATCAACGTATTCCCCGTGGCCCCTCTCAATCAGCATCGTGGGATTTCCACCCAGATATCGATAGTTTCACTGCTGACTTGATTAAATCGGTTCCTGTTCAAGATCAGGTTTTTGTTACACGAATCGATACCCATATTTTTGATGATACTGAAGTGGCCATATCAAATGTGTTACCGAATGTGCACGAAAGGAGACCGTCATTGCCGCCTGTGACGCGAAGTTGGGATCGTCGCAGGCGCAAATCCACTTTGAAACGCGCGTCAACCCAGACCCGACGTTCCAGTAGCTTATTCTCATGGGAATATCGTCAGGCACAAATATTGAACGATCCCAGAGTTTTGCGCCGTTCGGACTCGCAGATGTCCTTAGCACCTTCGCTCCAACTTCGGAATCCTGGTCTTGTCCTCTCCGCAGACAGGCTTACTACTGCCTTACAAAACAACGTTGTTAAATCGCATTCCACCATATCTCTTGCAACTTTATCCTAGTGACCTCTGGCTTAACATCTCTAAAAACCAATGAATAGCTGGTTTATACATTAAACGATCTAACTTGCACAATCCGTTCACTTTCTTTGCCACATTGCCTCAAACCTTTCAAGGCATACCACACATCACTAATCTCTATTGAACAGACCCTACTGTACCCTTCAATTTATAGCATCGCAACCCCAACCTTATGGCTAAACGATTATCACATTCCAGCTTCAAAGTGAATTAAATCATTTGATGTTTCAATGCCTGATGAGGGAATGGAAATCATGCGATTGGACGCAGTTGTTCATTTCCAGTTCATGTACACAAGAGTATCGGCTTTCTCTCAAAATTCCAATCAAGAACTGATTTTTCAGTTTAGATAGTCCCTTTCGTTGATCCTGGATGCCAGCGGTTTTGGCTGGGTCGGTACAAAAGTTGGTGCTTTGAACAGCGCATTCAACCAGATAAATTACGACCAGTTTTCAAGCCATACTCAGTCACATTTATCCAATCGATTGATCGCCAGTTTTAGAGTGGCAACCTCATCGCTCTGTTGACTCGCACTGTGATCGACCGGCCGATCAATATCGTGACTCACAACGTCGTTTCTCTCCGCTGTTTCGCTTCTCATTTCTTCTATCATTAATCATCTAGATACACTCCAGTTTCCTGATTCAGTTATGGCATCGCAACAACCAAGCAAAGAAGATGAGATCCGTGTCGAGATCGAGCGCACCAAAGTATGTATTTCTCGGTAGAATCAATTGCCGACCTTTCGTATTTGCTCAATGATTAGCGCTCGAATCGAATCTCCGGGCTTTTGCACATTTGTTCACTGACTTTTCCTTGACGCTACAGAACGTAATGAAGAACAACATCGAGAAGACATTGCAACGTGGTGACCAGCTGGACAGTCTCGACAATAAGGCGGAAAAATTAAACGCTCATGCGGCGACGTTCCAGAAGAAGGCGACGAAAGTTAACCGGAAGTTCTGGTGCAAATCGATGAAGACGACAATTGCGTTGACTACGCTGATACTAGTAATAATTGCATTTTTGATATGGTTCATTTTCTTTCAGTAGAGAAATAAACCAATGGCAATGTACTGTCTGTAAATAATCAAAGGAGTTCATTTACCGACTGTGTTGTTCGATTACATGTGAATTCTTATTTTTTCAAAGTCAATAATCACCGAAATAGCTGCATGATAGTCCACTGTTCTGACAAGGCCCTCGACAACGAGGCATTCCCAGTTAACTGACAGCTTTCAGGGTTGAATGTAAGAATGAAGATATTGACAAATCTTGACAGAAAAAGATAAATATATTCACCATAATAGTTATGAAAACGTCTAGGAATGTTGTTTGGGCCCTCCGAAAAATTTTCCTTTCGCTTTCGACAAAGACGACCAGATATTCGACGTCGCTACATCCACATTGCCAGCGCCTCGATCTAAAACATCAACTAGCAACAACAATTCAGACGTTTGCCAGAACAAATAAAACTAGTGCACATGATCGAATAATGAAACACTTCACGACTGCTGAATCCAATAACGACAATAACAATGCTATGAAACACATCTACCGATTTGCGTATTTGCTTGAGAAAGAGCCTGCTTTGTTACCGCCAATGGCGATTCCATGGTGTCCAAAAGGCCATCCATAGCGTTATGGGCGATATCTTGAACTGCCTCGAAAGTTGATCCAACCAGGGTTGCATTTTGCTCGTGATTGGTCGGCAGAGATAGTATTAAGACTGTATAGGAAGCAGCATCATATGCCAAGCAAATAATGAACAACTGCCAGGATACCTGACTGATCAGACATCGCAATTACCAGAGTGTTCTCCTTGAGGGAGATGTCCATAGCCTGCGAAAATACACCCGGCTACAATGCGGTCAGTTAAGAGAACATTCAATTATGCACCAGTTATTACAGCAAGCGTTCGTGAGTGAATATCAATTTCTTGGATGAGATCCATTTCGCAAAATGAATGTATTGTGACTCTTGAACTCCCTCTACCGCCAATGACAATGAAATCACCTGAAAAGCCACAGCTTTAATGAATGTTGGGTTACTCAGACAGCATTAACATGTCAAATCAATGCGATTTCATAAGTAACACTTGTCAACGATTGAATAAAGCATTAGACAAGCATACCCAATCTATTTGATGTGATACAAGTGATCGGGAACTGCCAGTCAAGAGTGCGGAGAAGTCGGGCATTGCAAGTGTAAAGGTATATTGTGCAATGAGAAGCAACAATCATTCTAGCACTCCCCGTAATGTGAAGCAGGTCCACTTGCTAAGCAAATAAATTGATTTAGAGCCGATACATTGAATTCAATGAAAAAGAGAGCAGGGGAAGAACACAATATAGACCAATTGAAACATTTCATAGTTCTGTAACGCATGTCGCAACAAAAGGAAAGATATATTAGAAGGAAAGATATTTTAGAAGAGTTACAAAAAATTCAAAAAAACATTGTTCGCTAACGGCGGATTCCGGCAACGTGAAGGCGCGGATGTGCGACATCCGGCGGACGGCGAACAGCGCAACGGTACCGTCCGCATATGCTGAGGCAATCAAACCGAGGGCTGTGCAAATGGCAACATGAACAACCGGACAGGTTATCCCACGCAGCGTAAACGGAGCAGTTATTCCACTGATAATTGGGGGCCGAGACCAGGTATGTCGCCGCAAACAAACGGACCAAAGACAAATCGTACCATTTGTCGCACCTGAAGCAGCAATACTTCAAAATGATACATCTTGAAAAAAATGGAGAAGGGATAGATTAAATTACATTGAACCAGGCAGAAGCAATGACAAAAGCGATGATCAACATTAATGAAAGAGAGAATGGCGGCACCGAAAGACATGATGAAAGAAAACCAAGATATGTATTACCGGTGACGACATATGACTGGTCATAATCAATTTGAATACAGCTAATGGGTGCATAGTGTCCAGCACAAGAACGTGATATCAGGCGCCCAGATGGACACAAATAACATTCGATGCCTCCATATGGCGTGCCACCACATAATAGCAGCTGACCCGTCCGAGAGATGGCGCAAGGCCTAACCAAAATGCAGTTAAAATGGGCACATAATGAACCAAAAACATGAAATCTGAAAACGATATCATTTTAATTAACGCAGAAATGCGGCGCAAACCACAGCATTTCCAAACCATTGGCTCACAACTAACTGAAGTATTTAGATAATTGATTCATTTTGATTTAAACCGGAGGCTGTGACAAGGGGCCGCGAGGATGAATAAATGCCAAAGCCAATACCCAGAAACTTTTCGCAACCGGATCGGGAGCTGAGTCCCTGATAGCGTGGCTGCGGCGATAACCGTAAGTGGCTTTGAACGGTAGCGAAGATCCCCATTTTGATCAAGGTATGAGTGTACGAGCAGATCAGATCGCGTCACGATAACATCGCAGTATGTGGCAGACGCTGACGCAGGGCTAGCGCAATCAACAGGCTAAAGCATGTTCATTGAAGGATGAGAAAATGAGCAATAAAAATATGAATGATTGACTGTAACACAAGATTCAAGTTTCGGCCATGTATGATTACCCATTCTAATCGATGATTATTGAGAATACGAAGTCTGTGCGATGTGATAGGAAACACGGCACGATGAGGCAAATTGCATTGCTCCAAAGGCCGCTGGCGAGGATGAGGTTTGTCAAATAATTGAGAAGGAGTCTGCCCGAAATGATAGATTTGGGCGATTGTAGCTTCGCGTAACGATTCGTCCTGCGAAACGGTTTTACTAAAAGAATAGTAATGCCTTGGCCTCTACCTTGATTAGATCGATATCGACGGCTCCAGCGTATGTCAGATGGAAAAATACCTGCTCAAACGTGAAAAAAGTAAAATGAAAAAATCCTAAAATAGAATTATAGATGAAACAAGATTTCTTTACAAATCAAAAGCAAACATCAATCGGCCACGCGGGTTCGAGTTCGATGACCACGAATAGTGAGCTTTACAGTTAAAATCATGAAATGAACCAAGATAACTAACATTTTTGGCGTCAATAGCTTCTGGGCCCCGTTGCTTGCAGCCAAATATCAAGTCAATCCATTCATGTAAGTGTGCGCTGACATAATCACTTTCCAAGGCCTGTCGATGGATGGAAACAAATTTCTCGGCAGTTTTCGCCCATGGGGGGAGATTCACATCCGCCACAGGGGTTCCGTCCTGCCAATTTCAATGTTCAGACAGGTAAATAACCAGCTCGAATAAGCAACAGAAAAACACCGTTGTACATAGCCTAACGATGACAGTACATACTGAATATGTTATAATAACAAACAAAAAATGCCTCTCGTGGTAAAAATGCAGCGAAAAGATAGTTCACAAGAGGAAAACACAATGTTGCCATGAAAACAGGTTGCCCGGAAAGGTCCCAATCGGACCATAATTCATGAAGATATATGACAGGTGAAGAAAAATGAGGATATCACCTGTCGACAACCCAGAGGGAGCTTGTTGAGGTTCATAAGAAACTCGGGGAGGTAAAAAAACTCTGGAATGAGCTCTTTTACATCGCTCTGATGGGAAGATCAGAACAACAAAAACAATAGAGCTCGAGGCATACAAGATTACTAATTGATAAATCCCATGCACCTTTGATTGAATTAAACAGTCGATCCGGAAGATCAAATCGCCCTCCCTGAAGCTGAATTCCAAGCGATGTGAATGGTTCCAAGCGCATAAGATAATATAGAACAATGCCGGCAGACAAATAATGAGACCTGAAAATGACAGAAAACGATGAGTGGTTCAAAGCAAAGCAAAAATAACTTGGATAAACGCAAAAACACTTGTTGAATAGCTATGCAAACAAAACAACAATGTAAATTTACCCGTAATGAAATGGCGGCATAGCAGGATCTCCGATTTCAACCATGTCAGCATATTTTGCTTCAAAGGCAAGAAGTCGCTCTGGATTCAACGCCTGAGGGCAAAAATCAAAAAAAGCAAGCAAACCCCAATAAAATAACCCCAATTGGTTTGGACAGATCTCGAAAAGTGGAAGGATTGGAGAAATCAAGGACATCTGACGTGAAGTCGGCGATGATCGACGGAAAAACAGGATACTGAGTCAAGTCGTTATATGAGCGTCCGGCAATGGTGTTGAGATGCGCCAAGTATTCGTAGTTACTGTGAAAAAGCCAGTATCAAAACCATTGGCCTCCTGGACAAACAAAATTTCGAAAAGCAAACTGAGAGAGCAGCGAGTGGATTCTTATGAAGATGCAGTACAACGGAAGAATAATTGCGAGCCATGACATAATACCTGATTTGCCTGTTGACCCATTTCTCTGTGATGCCAGAATATCGAAGACGGCGCATGTTATTAAGTTCGGCCGGGAGCCGCGCCAAATTGCAAACACGTTTGTAAACTTTACTTCTGATGGACCGATCGAAAGTGAAGAAATACGACCTGAAATTTGATGCAATTAGCGGATAGATAAAGATGAATGGGAATAACACCGATAATTTTTAGTGAAAATTTCCATCCCGCATTCTCGTAAAAGATAACGCCTCGGAAGAACCTGCCGAATATCGCGGAGCAGCCAGTAATGCGAGCGTGGCTTGAACGGCGCCAAATCGTCAATGGCAGAAGGTTCCCTGTTAGGACTGAACATCAATGCACCGTTTGCATACATATGCTAGTTTACGCTTTGGAATTGAAGCTTTTTTCCTGATTTGGAACACTCGAATCACCTGGAGCCTTATGCTCCTGTTTCCCGACAAAACGTAGACTATCGGTGCCGATTGTGAATTGGCCGTCAACCTAAACAGTTACATGTAAAAAATCCTTCAACATGCAGAAAGACTAGAATTCACTAGAAACATATAAATTCGGGTCACCTTTCGAGTCAACGTAATTAAAGTACAATTAACAACGAGAATTGGTTGATCAGGATGCGGATTAACCCCTGCGGCCGCATCAAAATGAGTTTGATTCTATTTGGCTAGAAAACTGTGGAATAACCGGTATCGTCTGCAGCATCTCCTGGTCGATCAATATTGTAGCCGACAAGTTCTTCATCTTCATCACCTGTGAATACGACAGTTAATCAAGTAAGACTAGGGGTTCGCTAAGTAAAGGTTCGCTGATATAATACCAGCTTCGTTTTGCCACTCCTCTTCGGATTTCTCTTCCGATTCGGACTGTGCTAGCTCAGATTCTTCTTCAGCAGCCGCCATAACGGCCGGCAGTTCCACCGCAGCAGTTTCAGCCGGTGAGGAATCTGGCCGGCAGGCCGCATTCGCATGACTGGAACCATGAAAGTCTTGACGCAGCAGTTCTACGAGTAATCAGCTTAACAAGAAATATTGTTGTGGATGCGTACAACGAGACAAGAACGCCAATCGATGATATAAAGACCGATACAGTGCAAACAATAACAACTCAGAAATGCTTACGCCTCATGCGAAGAGGGTTTTCTGTAGGGTCGAGTTTCCAGAACGACTGTAACTTATTTCGTTCGGCACTGTGATCAAACGCATCTCGGAACCGTTTCAAAGAATGGATAGCTCGCGACATTAAAAATGTATTTCGCTGCTGAATGGAAGCGATTGTGGAGGGAATTTCCGCTTGAACGAGTAAAGAAGCAACTTTCGCACCAAAATCCGACTGTTGAGCTCATAAACATAAAGTGAAGTAATATTGCTGTACTAACCAGTGCCCGCAGATCTGCAAGCTTTCTTGTAGCAACTGATTCAGAGATTTTAGCACTGTAATTACATAAACGAGAAGAAGATTAAACGAATTCGGAAACGCAGACCTGTATTCAACAAACATTTTGTCGAGCTTCTCATGACGGTCAGTTAGTACAGAGTTGAACTTCGATAGCAATTTCATGAAATTTTCAACACTGACATCCAGAATTTGAGATTCAGTCAACACCTACAGCCAACGATCAAAATCACATTTTTGCGACTTGCAAGACATGATAACTACCGGTAGAGACTCTTGAGATACCAGGACGTAATCTGGATTAACGTTGTCATCGTTTTCATTTTTGAGGAGCGAAGTGCGATCAGGCTCCGAAGACGGAACCTATTATGAAACCGTCACTGTTACGATCCTTAAAGTTATGTGATCCTTACAGAATGCTGATTGGTATCGGAAAATAAAACAGTGCCCCACCCATGAATCAGGGACTGTACCACACGTTCGATGTCAAGCGAGCTATCGAATTCGCTCTGAGTGCCCAATTCAAATAGAGCATGAAACAAAGATGAATAATGACCAACAAGGACAATCGATTTCGCAGCTGCCTTTAAGAATGCCACTGCCATTTGTACGAGACGAATGTTGGGAACAGTCTTCTCGCCAAGCATTAACCCGAAGACTTGAGAGGCAGCACCCAAAATAACGGGGCAAATACTAATCATCTAAAAACACAAATCATCTGCAAGACAAATATAATGCCAGTAGGGGCAGAGACCAACAAAAGGAACGAAAACAGAAACAGCTCAAATGTATCAAGGATAAAACATTGAAATAGGAATTAGAAACAGAAACCAGTTTGGTGAAACCAAAGCGATGTCGAGAAACATCACTCTTACCTCAGGTCGAGGAAGAATCACGTGAAGATACCGAAGAACCAACCGTACAAGGTGTTCACGGCGCTCAGGAAATGGAAGAAATCTGAACATTGTAGGTAAAAACAATATTCGAGAATGCAAAACCTAACTTCAAAGAAGATATCAAAAAGCGCTCCAGTAAAGCAAGCTGATCTGGAGAAAGAGGATTGCTGCTCTCATTAAGAAATGACGGACCCATTTCGAAAAGTATTTTCTCAATCAGCTGAAATGAAGGCTTCACATTTGACAACAAAACCGTCAATGCCTCAGTCCCAAGTTCTGCTGAAGAGCTGCGTGATAGCTAAAACAAGATATTGGTGTTAACAAAGAAGACAGTTAAACTGAATGCTCACTTGGGAGACAAGCTCCAAAAATAGGCGACATTTGATATTGAATATCTGCGTTGTGGAACGCGTTTGATTCGTATCCAACAGCCAAAGTGTTTGGTCGAACGACACCCATCCTTTTTCTTCGTGCGATAGGCAATACAGCAACGAGCATGATATAAGTTGTAATGCCAATTGAGATCTAATTGACCCAGAAGCTTCCCTAGAGAACAAAACTCAAATTGTTTCAACGCATGCAAATAATTGAGCTCGAGAAGCAATTCTGCAGAGAAAAACGAATAAAACGAATGAACTGGAAGCAAAAGAATGTGGGTCGGTTTGAAAAAACGATTTCTTACTCGGCGTCACAATACGGTAAAATCCATCGCTGCCAGAACGGGTTTCTGGTGAACACCATCCGATTCTTTTCGCTAATTTTGATAATTGACAAAATGTCCATCAAAACCTTATCGATGAATTGTGGGTCGTCGCATGAGCGCATCAAGGAAAATAGCGCCGGGAGCATTTCTACAAACGTATCTAACACTGCACGCGATCGCAAAAATGAATCCGCACCTGGCATTTGAATGGCATGTTCATCGTGAAATGCAATGGCATCATGTTCCGCAGTGCCTGGAGGTATCTGACCTACCATCAATTGCATGATGCTGGTGTAAAGGTTGGCGCTGAGCTTCAAGTGCTCTTCGATATATAGAGCGGCCGTCCTCGCCATTGAGGAACGCAGAGAAGAAGAGGAAATCGAAACTGTTAACTTTCAAACCACGCGAACAGCAAGTCCCCACATGGACGTACCAAGAACAATCCCAACAAGACGCAGTCCGATATTAGAAATAACAGCATACTGTGTCAGAATGATCAAAAGGGAAACAAAACATCACGGTAGCAACATACAGAAGAGCTAGAAAAATTGAGCAGTGATCGATAATTGAATGGCGAATTTTGAAGAACCAAATCGCGAAACGCAAGGCTGTCATCGAACGCGAGTTTCGACAATGTAAGCAGAAAGCGAACTGTGAAAAACAGAAATTAAAAATTGGTGAGAGACGGGCATTGACTAAGGCAATACGTTGTAGGTCCTCGTCGCCATGGAGGGCAGTACATATTCTCAACAGCGCAGCCATGTCGCTGGAGGTGGCGACGGTGTGAACGCATTTCAACATGCAATCGGAGAGGATACGGTTACTGTGAATTTGAAGGATCTGCAAACAATGGACAAATCCCTACACAAGAAAAAATTATGCAACATATATCCAAGTAGAACGCAAAAGAAACTTAAGACACAGATACACAGAATCTAAAGGTGAAGGTCCATTGACTGCTAACATATGTTGACAAACAATTACAACTATACAGCGCAGTCATACTTCAACTCCAATAGCTTTTGCGAAAACATGCGGATTTGGAGTGACCAAAGCAACAATCATGTCGGAGAGCATCATCTGGCAATCCGTGGACGCATCAGCCCAAAAAAGTACGTCAAGGATGGTTACTGTAAAGAAGTCAAGGAAGACGTGCTTGGCAGCAGTAACATCAATCATATCAATGGCAGTTAACAATGACCTGAGTGTCAACAAAGCTCATTATTTGCAGTGACATTCCAATGAAAAGTAATGATCAGGAAATGCGAATCAAGACAACAGATTTACTAAAGCAAGAACAAGGAATGGGACCGATGCAAATAATTTCAACCACACCTCGTAGCTCTGATGAGATTGCGCGTCCGAAATGAAGGTTCTATCCAGAGAAAAATGAGGTTGTGAATGGCAATTGCACCGATTGTTGCCAAATCAGTTGCGAATGATAGGCATCCACGTAACAGGTTGGATAGCAGATCAAGCGCCGAAGAAGCCTAGTAGCGGATGAGAAATCTAGATAGTTGAAAAAAAATGGTACACAGCAATCAGAGGAGCCAGTACCTCTTCATCATCAATAAACCTTCTTCCGTGGAACGATGGGCTGATCATAACCAAATATAGGCGTAAACTGCCCCCCATCTCAAACAACGGCTGATGATTCGGTCGCCTATGTACTTCAACTCCTGCAACCGAAAAACATCACAAAAAGAAAAGCATTGAAGGCCACTCTGTTCACCTTGAAGGATCTCAATGCTCTTGTTTGGGAACGGTAACGGATCACACAAAGAACCATTGAAATGAGACGCCATCACATAGATCAGGTTGCGAGGAAAATAAGTCATCTGCGCTAAGCTCTGCGACCTGGGTATTTCGGGAAATTTGCTTTCACTGGAAATAGGATACGCCGCAGTTACAGTGGCAGGAATCCCTACGGAAAGGAAAACAAAATCAATCACAAGTCATACCAAGTTAAAATTATACAATAAAGAGAGTTGAACTGAACTAGGCAGAGTTAGCCATTACCCATTATTGAGAACGCATGTTGCTCGTTGAAATACGGATGGAAATTGGCGTTAACAGCATGGAGAACGGTGACTGAGCGGTGAGGAAGTGGATCGCCAAATACTGCAAATGTGGCGATGCGGCCAGAATATCCACCCCCTATCATCAGCATGAGGGCCTGACCGGCCCATTTCTGAGGCGCTGGGTATGCAAGGGGAGACGACGCAAGATGAGCTCTGTATATGCAGTTCAGGTTGAGAAATGAAACTGAAAACGAAAAGCGCTAAAAAAACACTAGCAATGAACAACTGGAGTTTCGAAGCGCTTGCAAAGATTATCTGCATTGCTAAATCAATTCAAGAAACTACCCGCCGATGTAAACGTGAAAGGCAGGCTTTGGCAATGGGACATGGACACACGATAATGAAAACCATTGATTTGGAAGAACAGCCAGATGTGTCCATTCTGATTCATCAGGTATAATACGAGCAGCGAGAATATTGCCTTCCTAAGGCAAAATCATTAGCGCAAGAGTCGGAGCAGACGCTTGGTCGCTACTACCAAAACTGTTAAATCAAGGCCAAGACCCTCAAACGCGGTCATCAATCGGAGCAAAGCTCCCTTTGACGAGTTAGCCTCATGAAATATGTGTAAATGAATCGTATATCCTCGATTAGATACCTGAAGGAATTCGAAAATTACGTTCTTTTTAATTTGAACTACAATGTTGTATGATTATCTGGTCAGAACATTCCAAAAAATATATTAAAAATACACCCGAATCAAACCAATTCTAATAGTGCAATAAATTTGATATTGCTGATTCGAAATACAGGAAATGACCACGACTCTGATAGCGCGATCAAAACAAAAAAAGTGAATAAAAATGACGATGAAAACTTTTTGAGTTATTGAGAAAAGCGAATTGTAAATGACACTGTTTGTTTGAAAGCCAAGATAGGGAATATATAAAACACTGACACCAGTCTCTAAGGTAGTGACCACAGGTGCATCTTTGCAATCAAGATATGCTTCCGGATGATAAGTGAATAAATCTCGCAAGAGAAACATTCTGCCAGGATCGGAGGACCGCTGCCATTCGTCTAGCACTGAGAAAAGATGCCCTGACGTCGTAAATGGCAGTGGCGCTGTTCGTGGCGCCTCCAATTCTGTCCCCTCCATTGAATTGAACCTACTCTCTGAATTCATCAACGACTCTCCATTTAGCAGATTAACAACTTTTATGGAATCGAGGGTGAAAATACAGACAATATGGCTGCACTGGCGGAAAAAAACTGAGCGCAACCTGTGACTTGCCCATTTTTCGACTGTATTTGGGTTCATATTTTCTGACACAATGAACCGTTTTCGACTCGGTCCACGTATGATATCTAATCCACCTGTGAGAGCGGACACCACTTTGGCCCTTTGGTCCTATTCCTAACTGTCCCATTTTGTTTGAATCTGGAAATCTCTACGACGGAGCTCAACTGAATGGGATTGGTGAAGTCCCCAATCTACAGCCATTTTTTGCGTTTTTCTCGACGTAAGATGTTTTAATACACAAAACGAGAATTCCAGTTTGAGAATAGTTGATGTTGAGGTCGATTTGTCGACTTCGTGCCCATGACCGATATCGTAATCCATCTGGCGACATGGCTATCTAACAACACTCACTGTTCCGACCGAATTACTAACCAAGGAACACGATCGACATTACAGTGACTCAAATGATTTCCAATAAATTATCCTGGAACCCGTTGCCGCAACAAACTTTGTCGAGTACCAATATACCAACTGAGTGGTCAGTCAGGGAAACCCTTCTCTCAACAGCATTTCCTCGTTGAAGTTCAATTTTTCAAAGAATGTCGGCTTCTCTTCCCATGACAACAAGCCTGCAATTTCGCATTCAATCGGCAATGTTTTCATTCGTCCACTCCACCATCATGGATTTGTTTTCGACAGCGGCGCTAATTTCGCCCAACTGGGGGACATAAAGGTGATGTCGCTTATGCGGATTCGTAACTGTTATGCGCATTCGCCGATAAAAACTACTGAGGTTTTTTGGTGAATTTCGCTCTTTCCATTACACACTTTTTTCACTAGTTGGATCTGACATACTGTTTGGTTTTAACCGGCATTCGTTCATCGTTGACGATCATTTCGAAAGTTGACATTTTCGCCAAAATCTATTCCGTAAGGCTGTACCGATTGCGCAAAGCTCCATCGAAAACTGCTCTGGTTGCGATGTTGTTGCAATGAAACTTTGTGAATAAATGTGATTTCCAAACAAGAACGACTTGGGCTATTCGATTCGTTCAACGTCTTCCCTACATCGGCTAAATTGTTGAATTCGATCAGTTGTCCCCAATCGAATCGTTTCAAATGTTTATTTTCTGCGAATCGGCTCCATATCTTTTTGTTAACAGAACATCGCGACGACTGTTTTCATCCTACTCACATAGCACGAGTCAAATCGAACCATTGCACTGAAAACAGAAACAATTCCAACCTCTCATGAATCATGACAATTACCAAACGATCATTCCCACCAAAAACACGACCACAACACATAGAACAACATACCACAACTTCATTATGTCAACGATGTTGAAATCTGTCGGCCGGAGCGTTGCCCACCGTCCATTTCGCTCAAATGGCGCAACTACAACAAACACTTAAATATGTTGGCCGATATTATTATTGCCGTAAATTTATCGTTTTCCGTGTTTATCGGAGAGTGTCCTATCGCAATTCATCGTTGATTCATCGTAAAATCAAATATACTACGGATTTAGGTTTCAGATTGTGTCGCACGTTTTTTCTGAATAGCGCCGTTTCTTTTCGATTTATCGACTGCGAAACTCTGTAATACTCCTATAAAGGAATTAAGCTTTGAACCTCAATAATAAAAGATATTGGTTTGTATATGTAGTTTCTCAAACTTTTGAATCAAGATTGACGTACATGAGCAGGACTGAACGCCATCGGCAGCGGTATTTGACTATTTCACGAAATTGATGGCCATGTTCGCCATCGCAATGTATTGCCAATCAGCTGATGTTGACGATTGACAATGGTGAAGAATTTCATCATTTTCGTCGCCAAAGACCGAATTAATCTTCTGTTCTCTAAACACTCGATCATGACCGATGTCGTATTCTGATTGGAGCATTGTCCTATGCCTGTGAACATTGCCGCTTGACCGATGCCCTTCCGCGATCGCCAAACGCAACTGTCCGAGATAAACCGTTGGAGGCACGGCCCAGCCGTACACTCCCAATCACCGTCCGAGGCAAATCGGTCAACGCGAATCCTATCCTTACTTTACTCGCAATTCAAATAAGGTTTCATAGGTTGGTGATATAGTGAACGATACAATTGACAAATCCCGCAATTGCTTTGACAACGATGTTGACATCAAAGTTTCTGATCCTGAACTCTTGAGTGTGTCGGTGTAATCTTGGAAATCGTGTATTAGAACGTGATGCGCTCTCAAGCAGGAAATGATGTGGTGAAAGACCAAAAATCGTGACTAAAAATGCCTAATAGTTTTCTATTTGAGATATAAAACCCTATTATCGGAATGCCTGATTATGGACTTCTAATTGATCATGTTGACCACCTTGAGAGCGACTGCTTTGAAATTCACATATTTCCCTAATCACAACACATCAAGCAATCATTCGAATCCGTTTCAAGCACTGAGATCAAGCAAACGTGCAGGCCCATGCAGTTCCAGGACTAATCAGTGGACGGCGCTCATGACGTCGGTGACCTCAATCGACGGGGACAATTCCGGGTTGATGGAGAAAAGGGCTGACATATTCAATTCTGAATTGACACTGACTAAGATTTTGCCGACGACACGATCCTAATCGGGCAACCTGAACATCACCACGCTCTTGGAATCGATCGGAATACCCTTCAGGCTGCCCGATTAGGATCGTGTCGTCGGTCAAACCTTCTTCAGTGAAAGTAGCACAGGCATCCTCGTAAAGTGCAAGACGTGTGTGTAGATGTGATCAATGTGAGATCTAGTTTGCGGTGGCGATGATGGTTATAGAGATCATCTCATCTTTTTGAGTTTGGGTTAACATTGACATACTTAAATAATGCGAATTTCCGATTCGTACAATCTGCTGATTTACCCCCGTTGACTCCTTGACGACGTTAAGTTTCGCTTTGTTGATTGTTTTGGCCTTGAGTTGAGCGAAAGCTTGTTGGATCTGTTCGTGGATAGCTGAGCGACAGACCTGTACAAAATGGCGGCATTGACAGACTAACCATCCGCCCTCTGGCGGATCGCGGTCTTGGCATCTCTTTTGAAGGTCGTCGGGAATCTTTCTGGACGGCGCTGGCATAAATGAAGAAAAACCAGCTGTCCTGACCTGTTTCCGGGAACTTGTGATCGGTTTGATATTGAGTTTTTCGTTTAGGTTCGTATTGTTGTTTCGAGTGGTTTGCGTCACCTTTCTTCGAATGGAGAAATTTCTTTCTGTTTCGTTAACTGTTTCTGAATCAATAAATACAGTAGCTGTTCATTCTTCTTGTCGTCTTACCAATTGGACTCAAATCGCAGTCCTCGTGCTACTGCTCGACGTACCGATTCCGGTCGAAGTTCCAGCACCAGTTTTTTGCAATTCACATCCTGCAGCCCGTCCTCTTGAATGATGTGATCGTACGCCTTGAACATTTCCCGAAATCTGTTGTCGATATGTTGGGTTTTCAAATTGATCTTGACCTTTTTATCGATTCGCACATCGATGTTCTCCATCTGATCCTGGGCGAGAATTCTGCCTCGATTGACTTGAAAAATTCTAGAATCTGCACATCGGTGATTGTGTTGATTGTTGACGCCATGTCGAATTTGCAGGGAAATGGGTATTTGTTTATCCACGCGACTGTTCACGCTGATGGAATAACTTTAGTGATTTTCGAGAAGTTATAATCTCTCACAAACCCTTGCTACATGGTTTCATCTTTACCAAACATGGATTTTGGGCTGAAATCGATGATCGTCGGTGCGATCACCAGGTGTGAAAAAATGGGGCTTTTGCGTTGGCCGGTGAGTGCAGCGACCTTGCTTATGTGGCAATGTTCAGTTCAGATAAATCTTCGTTGTCGGGCCGTTGGGAAACCGCGGTCCGGATCAGCGCCATTCTTGGAAATCTTGGAAAATCGGAAATGTTGAATGCTTAGCTGGAGATCAACTATTGATAGAAGCGGAAACCGTTTGTGCACTTCTGGTGGGTTGGATAGAACCGGTCCAGGTCGAGACGTCGCATCAAACCCAAAAGCAAATTCCAAATCACCTAATGAGATAGCAAATATTGTATTTAGGCACATTGCTCGTGTACAAATAGCACGATGCAGTATTGAGTACCGTCCCCGGTACTCAATACTGCATCGTCATCGAACACTCTCCTCTCCATTCGAGTATCCAGTATATGATTTCGAATTTGTCCTTCAGGCGCAAAAACGGAAGTTGCACGATGATTCGACGCGAATCGGAAGCCGATAGCTCATCTCCAATCTGTGGGAGCTCTGAATAGCAATAGGGTTTAATTTGACCACTAACTAGTATGCCTTTCTAAGGTTTGAAATTGAATGGCATTTGATGCGACCCGAGTTAACGCTCTGTTCTTCGACTCCAACTTGTTAAAACCCTGTCGACAATGTGTTAAAGCCAATATATGGACGATAACCCCATATAGCAAAAATGGGCTGTTTTTTAACAGGAAAAAAAATGTGGTTATCCCAGGCGACCGATACGCTAACTTTATGAGAAGCTTCAACTTTGGTCACAGTGGTCGATTGTCGAATTTGAGATACACCACCCACCCCAAAACTTGTAACAGAACCGAATTAATGGACAGCTTCGGCAACTGGAAAATGATGTTTGATATCATGCACGAAAGGTAATTGGGGAACACGATTTGGTGCTGATGACGGCGACCAAGACACACGAATCATGGGAGCAATGGAAAGAACATCGTATCGGACAAAAAGCACGAGAAGCAACTGCTGCAATTAATAACAGGTCCTTGACCAGACTCGTTCTGTTCAAGTAAACTACAGTACTGGGAAAAGTAAAACAGCCAGTAAATTTGTTTCGGCCCCACAGTGGTTTCAGGGTTCGAAGTCAATTCAGAATGGGTGATTGGCGCTAATTTCATGTTTATCGTGATGATTTGAAATCAGCTCAAGCGTTGCCCGCGTAGCTCAATCGGTAGAGCGTGGGACTCTTAATCCCAAGGCTGCGGGTTCGAGCCCCGCCGTAGGCTTAATTTTTCTCCATCCATCCTGGGTTTTGTTTGCGCACTGCCCAAATACGGATCCCTTGGCTTTGAAGTTTTTTATAACGTGATATCTCTGTTTGTTTGATCCTTTGCCTGCTCTGGCTGTTTCCACAACATCATCAACGATCGAGATTAACTATGAGACGTCGCTGGATTTCTGGGAACCATGCTTCCCACACTTATTCATCAGAGTCGGACTTGTCCGTTTTGAAACGGGAGAAAGACGACTACCGTGATTTAAACACCGAATTGTCGCTTGCAGGCATGTTGCAACCCAAACAAGTTAAAACGAATACACTGTTGATTTTGTCAACGTTTTTTTAGTGAAATACCAGGTAAGCCAAAAAATAAAATGAGGAAGGCGCCAAATTTACCCGAAGATTTAGGCAACAGTTCGCTCTGGAACTGGGACGTCAATTTGAAAATCGTCGAATGGTGAAACTGCAATTGCAGCATTTATACAGGTTCGTTGACAGAATTCTCCGCCAACGACGCTTGAATGCAGACACAGATATAGGGCCACGTCGCCGCCACCGTGCCCGACAACGCAGTCGCGTTGAAGACCAGTGATTGCAGCTCCACTTCGATGGGTATTGTGCCGTATATGATCAGTACAATCGGCAATTCCAACACAGTCTGAACGATGCACATCAGAACAGATAGTCTGATCATTCGCTGGCGGAAAGGGGTCTGATATCCATCCAGACTTGGCCCAAATACCCAGTATTTGGCGAGACGGTATGACAGAGTTAGGTCGATCGCCATGAGCAAAGTTGCTGAGAAAATGGTGAAATCCAAACTGCCCGACGTTATGCAGAACTCGCCGTTGATCTTGATGATTTCCGAATACTGAATCAAGAGCCACAACGTTGCGACGAGAAATCCAATTGTGATGAGCACTAGGAACAGTAAATCAATTTGCCGATTGACTGTTGACGGAGTCTGAACATGGAACCGAGTCATGATGATGGCCATGGCGATGCGGGTGAAGAAGATGGAAAATAACAGGAAAAGACAGGCACTGAGCATGGTGAGTGTGCTGGCCGGACGGTCGGAAAACGCTCTACAAACGACTGCTAGTATGGCCAACATCACTCCAATGCTACACAGTAGCTGCTGCCAGGTCCAGAAATCAGATCGGCCTAGCCAGAATTTTTGCTCGCATTTGTAGAATACGATGAACGTAGACAATATCAGGATGAAGACCGGAATGCAATATTGAACTGTTGAAATGGGCATAATCGGGGATACAACACTTCAAAGAGCCGCCGCCAATATATTTGTGGCAAATTGCCCAACCTCATTAATCAATTGTAGTTCCATCTACCGGCTCATGGTTGACTCATCACAAAACATTTTGCAACCACAATCGTGACCCACAATCAAATCTAGTTTAGGAACTACCAACTTCGCTTCCCGTTTTCATCAGTACTCTCCTCGAAACATGCCACGACAATATTGCTGCCCAATCTGACACAACACGTCTTGACTTCTGCACTAAAAGATCTATCCCATAACCTCTTCGTTGAAAAATCCCATTGCGTACTTTGAAGCAACTGGGAAAGTTGAAAACGCCGACCAAAACAGTTAATGCCAAAACAAATCCCATGCACATATGAGCTTTGGTATGTTCATTGCACGAAACACGCTTCCGTAACCTACTAAAAGCGACAACAGCAATCACGGAAAAGGAAGCGGGAAGAGCAATCAACAGCATCAAACGGTGTCAGTTTTGTGATTCAAGGTGGCGAAAATATCCAGGTGCTCTAGGCTAGGGTACACAACAGGCTGCATTGCCTTGATTTCCTCGTTCGCTGAACGTTATTTACGTAGCTCGCTACACAATAACCGAATCTTCTGGTCAATATGATTGTGGAAGATGTGCTCAAATATGAACATCGGTTGGTAGTCAATTTTCAAACTCTATGCAACGCTCTGTATTGATTCGATAAAACATGGGGATCAATCAAATACTTCATAGGATAGGATATATGCAGAACGGGTTCGTGTCTCTATCGTGAGGGCATCGCTTTGATTTATTGCTCTCCTTTGCTACAGGCTTCAAGAGTCGAAGCGTGATCTGTAACTGGGCGATTTTGGCTCTCGAATGGTTCCATCTTAATCTTGACCAGGCTGAGCGCTTCTCTAGGTTTGACGGTAAACCCTTTGATATGGACCAAGCTGGGTTTGAGATAATACTGATTCATGAAATTCACCTTCCTAGCACCGACACACAAATAGCAGTTAGGAGAATGAGATTTCGGCCGATTGGATCGGTCATTATCACGATACCGTAACTCAGAGCCGATAATGGATTTTGATGGCATAGACCACAGTGGTAACGATAACAATCACGAATGTCATTGACTATGACGGCAGAGTGTCATTGAAAGTCTGACGGAAACTGTAACCCAACAATGAACCGTCTTGCGGATACGAATTACAGTGATAACGATATTTTGGCAGCACTGATCGCGATATCATATCATCACCATATCATAGACGAGCCCGTTTCCTTTTGATGGTCGTATACGACACCGAAACCTCGTTGATGTCGATCCACTTCAAAGCGCGCGGCTGCTTACATTTTCCAATGACCTGGATTATCATTTTTTCCCCCGCTGCACTGACAAACGGTGTGATTGTCGAACGATCTTTGCTGCGATTTACACCACGCCCATTGCTGTTCACAGTTATGTATGATCCGGTCGAGGCTGTCCGATAGTACAACGCAGACTCGCCAAATGTTCCGCAGTTCGACCATGCAGCATCAACCGGATCTTCTGCAACCGTTTCTCAATCGAGATTGTGTTCACTAAGCTATGCTCTCCGCATCGCCGATGGCTTCGAACTGAAAACCTCTGTTGATTCTCCAGTCACCCATTTGAGGCAGTGAATTTCGACAGCTCCACTTTCACCGTTGCCTCTATCTTGATCGAAAGTTTGCAAAATTAGGTCCCGGAAACTCAATGTGATTGTAATAATTCTCCAGTAATATTCAGTGTTGGTGCATCGATTTCTACTCGTCGCTGCCAGTCGTAATTTATGCTCTCCAGCATGGGGTAATGCGACGCCTTCACGTTTTTAGATTTGCCTTGTTTCTCATCGACGCGCTGTTTGATGCTTTCATGATCTTTGCACATTTTTACCACAGACGGGTCGCGGACACATTGAATTTGAGGGCCGATTCGCTCTGGGACCTGCCCGTTGCGATGAATTGCAGCACATCCATTTTCTGGGCGGTGGTATTGATTCGACGGAGTGAGGGGCAATTGGTCGAGTCTGGCAGCCGCTCTCACGGACTCCGGTAATATAATGTGGTCACTGGGATATATGTTCCGGGACTCCATTTTGCAAAATTTGATGTTGTAACGATATTGATGCGACTTTGAAATCGCAGCTGTTGAAATTCACTGCCTCAGATAAGTGGCTGGCAACTATCGGCGGTGCACTTCCAATTTCTGGGCGGCAGCAAGCTGCAGTCATGGACTCCACAACTGCACTTGTGTGCGCCGAAAAAAAATGAAATACTCTGACGTTCCCAATCGATAGAACGCCGATCGACTGAGTCACTGAGCATTCTTCAGCTTTCATAGGACAACAAAAAACTCGTAGAGTTACGTGCGGACTTTTACTTAGTGACATCCTTGATTTAGTGACACGAGGTCTAGTATAATTATCGAGGGAGAACCCTGCACGAGGTATCAAATTGGACCAGCACTGTGCCACGGCAGAATCCCGCTCGACCCAGATGGTTGACTGCATGCTTTGGTCGTGCCACTCTCGCGGAGTTTTGAGCAATCACGCGCGAACTTTGCCATTCGCAGACCTCCAATGCATTGCTCAACGCTTCTGGCAGTTTTTCTCGCCACCGTCGCTCTTTCCGACAAGATCCTCTTTCTGGAAAAGGTGGATGTGCTGGGATCGCTTCAACGATTGCGTATTGATGAGGCTGATGAAAATGGGGTCAACCTGAGACCATACATCAGACAATATTGGCGGCATCCATCCAGTGGGAACATAGGGGTTGGAGGTTCTTTCGGAACTATCGATGGCGAACCTGGTGAAAATTGTTGCGAGCATCATGACGCAAAACAGAGCATTTCAAACGCCATTCTATCCGCTAACAAAGATATTTATATTTACCAAGGAGATGGTGTGATCGCCATTATCAAAAAGAGCTATCGTTGGTGGTGGTTCTCTAAGACCTACAGAGTTGAACTTGGGAAGTCACAGCAAATCGCCACAATTACCTGGGGTCCCAAGTCAACGTGCGTATTTCGTTTTCACGACGGCGGACATGAAGTAAGGATCGCTTATGAATCATTGTCGCTGTCGAGAAGGTGTAAAGTGGAAATGCCCAAGTCCATCGGCAACGATGCGATCGAAATTGTGTTTGCATTCTGCTACTTTGTTGCTTATAATTGTTACTAGCGACTGTACCATGGTGTAATGGATTATCCGAATAAATATATTGTACTCGTTGCATTGCGCCTTCAGATGCAATTAAACGGCACAAGCGCTTTCAAGAAGCGTTGCATATTTGAAATGCTAAAGGTACTGCAACAGAGATAGGCTACAGTTGGTTCAACGACTTCCGTGGTTCGCTCTGGTATTGAAAACAGAGTTTTTAGATTATCAGCACTACTTGAACACACATAACGAGTGCAAAACAAGATCATGTATTAAGGTGCAGGCCTCAATCAGACCATGCTTGAAAGGCTGGATTGCCCACTGGCCTGAACAGCGGCCTCCGCCTATGGCAGAACGTTAACGTGGCACAGTCAACGAAATACACACAAGTCTTACCGATGGAGCTGGAGCCGACTGCATGAGGTAGACTTGACGGGGTTCCGCCCCCAACAGGCTGGAATCGCGGCGACCGTATCGGCATGAAACGACCATGACGATCATGAGGACTGCAATTAAAAGTACGACACAGAGCGACCATTGCCACCAGGTTAAAAACAGAGCCTTATCGCCCAACACCTCGAGAACTTTCTCGTCAATGATGTCGTTCAATTTTGAATCAATCGTTCCCTGTAATAACAAAATTATCAAAAAACCAAACTCCTCGACAACAACAACAAAGACATCAGCAAATATGAGAAAAATGATACTCAATTGCTCTTGTAGAGAACGTCATATCAAATCGGAATAGAAGGCAACAATAAAATCAGTATATTTACGGCTGCGAGAGCAAGAGCTTTCCGTTGTGTTTCGTCCCCAGTAAATAGTAATAGGCGAAGATGATAAAGTTGATCGGCCTGGGATATAAAATCGCTAAATATGTTCTTTTCATTGCTAGTCTGCCACATCCAGAACTCCTTCAGCTTGGACAATATCGCGTGATCGAGTCGGGCAGCGGCAGCCAACTTTAGACTCGATCTAAGTAAAGCCTGGTTTTCATCAGCCTTCAAATCGCGTTTAAGGTTGGCTTTGGCTTCATCGACCAGCGACTCAAACAGGGATTTACTCGTTTCGCTGTGGAGCCAACAAACAAATCAGGACAACGCTGTATAGGGCAAAGCCGCCTTGCCAAACTAATTTTTTGAAATCGATGTGAAACACTTTGAAAAAAAAAAGCTGAGTTGTGCAATAAATGGGTGAAAGGAAATGATTGTTAAATCAACAACATACACAGCGTTGACGTATCCGAAATCGGATCCAGATTGCAAGACGACATCTGCGGCTGTGGCTTTATCGACACCCTCAAGGTCAACACTATATTCGAACATTGAGGTCCATTCTTCTGCGTTGATACGTTTAAGGACAGAATTGGCGTAATCGGTGATCTGATTATGGTCGGAGTGAGCGATGATTATATGCGACAAGAGGGCGAACAAAACTAGTTTGGATATTGTAATACTCATTATCAATAGATCAGGCGTCAAATAATTAAGAATTAGAGAATGGCGAAAACGGCAGAAGATTGACTTCGATATCCGGAAGATGGAAATCAATCAAACTGATTGGAATAGCTGGATGAGTCACGCGGGTACAACAGAAACGGCAGCAAAATTTGTGGAGGGCGCTTCTTTTCTAGGACAGGACCACATGATAAGTGCAACTGGGCGATGATTGACATGCATTCTGGTCCATTTATAGTGTACTGGTTCGAACAAATTGGGGGGACTGTTCACACTTTTCATGGTGCTGGCCTGCCCAGTAATCTGATGGATCAGATTCGATCCCCTCCATTACCTGGATGAGCCGGTGATTTCGGTCCTTCCATATGTATACGTGTTATATTGTGTCCCGCACCGGCAACAGCTTCTGCTCTCCAGTACATGATCACATGATAAGTGCAAATGGGTGGTCGATGATTGGCATGCTTTCTGTCCATGTGGTCTGAACAAATTGTGACCCGCAACAGCAAATGTTTATTGATGAGCTTTCGGGTTCAATATAGGAGTTGCAGCATGCATGCAGTAATATTTATTTTGACTCTTTTCAGTTCTAAAGAATGTATCATGATTGATGTTTAGTCAGGAAAGTCATATTTAGCATTTAGTCGTTGGACAAAGTCGTAAATAGTCGTAGTGTATGTATCGATGTATTTAAGTAGAAAACCAGCCCGAAAACATCTTGTTGTATTCATACTGAGTAGTCCCGAAAAGGGGTTACTTCGATGTCCCCATCAAATTGAGGGCTGAACCGGCTTTGAACCATTCGATCTGTCCCTCGTTAAAGGTGTGATTCACAACGACCTCGAGTTCTTGGCCATCAGGCTTCTTGACACGAAGCGAAAAAGGTTTCCCTGGGGCGAATTCTTGTAGTCCAACAATCGAAATCGAATCTTCACCCGAAATTTTATCATAATCTGATGGGTCGGCAAAAGTCAGGGGCAACATCCCCTAACGCAGCTTCAGAAAAAAATTAAGGTATTGCGCCACAGTCAATACCTGCTTCTTGAGATTGGTCTCGTGAATTCGGGCGAATGATTTAACAATGATGGCTCTCCCTCCAAGATATCTTGGTTCTAGCGCAGCGTGCTCACGAGAACTGCCTTCACCTGGCGTAGAGTATTAGTTTCGATTAGATAAAGTGCTAAAAACCTTTGAATGAACGTAACAACGGAAATATTGTTTCTGCAAAAATAATCAGAGGAAAGGACTCCAATACCATAATTTTCGTCTCCAATAACAACCCAGTCGATGCCTTTTGCTTTAAGTTTCCTCGCAACCGCCGGAACAGCATCGAAAGAATCGGACTTAGACGAAGTCGGATCCCTAACGGAATTCACCTTGCCGTTGTCGTCATTTACAGCTCCGATTAAGCAGTTGTTGCTGATATTGTCGAGGTGACCACGATACCTTAACAAAGACAGATTGTCAATAACAAAGAATATGCGAAGTTGGTCATCATCCGGTTTACTTCAACCAAGGCCCAGCCATCGATATGTGATCCGTGGTGCACTTTCCTCGAGCCTTGATCAGCACGCGAGCATCTCAGATTCAAAACACAAAATAATGAGCAAACATATGCATAGCAAGTGGATTGGTAGGATACCAGTAATGTCTTTGCCATTCCAAGCGGCGAACGGTTTCAATACTTGAAGGCGATCCGACTTTGGGTCAATCTGAACTTTTATCTTGGATCCATCGGCGGGAGGTGTTTGAAAAGTTTCTTCTCCCGCATCAAAACCGGATGAAGGTAAATCCGTCCCGATGGGAGCGGTGAATTTGAACGGGTTTCCTTCGGAGTCCTAAGGGGTCATGTGATAGTCTGAGGCGACATGTGGACAACAACGCAAACAAAACAAACAGCGCTCTGAATCACCAAAAACTTCAAAAAAATTACGACAAATCTCATTACCTTTAAGCTATCCGTCATTGGGTTGAATGAAATGGATCCAGCAAAAGCCATCGCAGTAACAATTTCTGGGGAAGCGACAAAGGCGTGAGTAGAAGGGTTGCCATCATTACGAGCAGTAAAGTTGCGATTGAATGAGGTTACGATTGTGTTGGCCTCGCCTGAAACAAATCTCAGAAAAAAAAAAGAAATTGTCAGACAAAAAACACCTTTTTTCTTATCAGTTCGCTTCCATTGTCCAATACACGGCCCACAGGCGTTAGCTAAAACTGTGCCACCTGCTTTCTCGAGAACGGCCATCTGACCGTCTCGGGCAATTGTGGCGCGAACCTGTTCCGACCCAGGTGTGATGTTGAAAGGAACCACAACCTTGATGCCATAATCTAGAGCTTGTTGTGCAATATTTGCCGATCTGAGCGATCATCATTTTCAAACAAGGAGAAAATAAAGCGAAACAAACAACAACAATTGCTGACTAACAGCATTGAAAAACTGATTTGAAATCAACAGAGTTGAACAGAAAAAAATTGAGATACATAGTAGAGCTAGATAATCTGTAGCCGTAAAAGCGGGTACAGATAAAATTTGAGAAATTAAGGATATGACCATTACCTCGACATATCTTCATAGGAAGAGTTGGTGCACGAACCAATCAGGGCAACACTTAGCTTCTCTGGCCAACCGTTTTTTTCAACAGCAGACTTTACTTCACCGATGCTGTGACAAAGATCAGGAGTAAACGGGCCATTGACATGGGGCTGAAGAGCGCTCAAATCAATTTCGATCTGAAACAAAGACAACCGTTCAGACAAATAATGGAAAAAATGTATCAGGAAAACTCTTTCATACAATTTGATCATATTTGGCGCCCTCATCGGGAGAAAGCATGTCTGCGTTTTTTTCAGCAAGCGAGGCGATATCCGAACGATGAGTCGACTGCAGATATGCAGCATGACGCTCATTGAACGGGAAGATTGAAGTTGTAGCGCCAATTTCGGCTCCCATATTGCAAATGGTCCCTAGATGTTACGAATTTTTGAACATCATGGAAACACAAATCCACTTGTCAACAAACCTTGCCCAGTTGCTGAAATAGAATCGACACCTTCCCCAAAGTACTCAACAATTGCACCAGTACCCCCTTTGACCGTGAGTAAGCCGGCGACCTAAAATTTAGAGTTATATGGCAATGCCCTTACAGTAATCGAACAAAAACCGTAAAACCTGAGAACAGGCTGCAAAACAAACCCGAAACAATTAGAGAGAAGCATTATTCCATACCTTGAGGATTACATCCTTGGCAGACGTCCATCCTGACAATTTGCCTGTCAAATGAACACCAATAACTTTGGGGGCTTTAAGTTCCCAAGGCAAACCAGCCATGACATCAACGGCGTCAGCACCACCGACCCCAATTGCACAGGCACCAAGACCACCAGCATTAGGAGTATGGGAATCGGTACCGATCATTAAAAGGCCTTGCGCACAACGATAAATTACAGAAACGATGGAAAAATCAATGTGAAGGACCTGGAAAAGCATAATTTTCAATTAAAATCTGATGGATGATGCCAGATCCAGGACGCCAAAATCCTATTCCAAATTTGGAAGAGGAAGATCCAAGAAAATCGTAAACCTCCTTGTTTAAAACTTTGGCCGACTTCAAATCGCTCTTGCCATCAGTCTAAGACAATACTAATACGGACCTGGACAAAAAGAGCATATCATAAGGTCTTACAACTGCCTCAATCAGATGATCACAATGAATGGTTGACGGAACACGAACTCTAGAAATTCCGCTCGACATGAACTGAAGCACGGCCATTTGAGCAGTAGCATCTTGCATGGCAACACGATCTGGTGAAAACAGCAATCGGTAAATGGTTTACAGCATAAAATTAAGGGTCTGAAAAAAATGTTCTATCAGGCCACTAATTGTTTCATTTCAATGGTATACTACACGTTTACATCAACATAAACTGAACCTATTGATAATACCTGGACGTAATCTCAAATAAGACTGCCCGCGAACGACACCTTTCGCATCATGTGGGTCATCGAGATGTCCGTACACAATTTTTTCAGCTAAAGTTAATGGCCCATTGATATGTTTTCGAACGGTTTTTAGGCGATCAGCCATAGCCTCGTACGTCTTTTCCAGTGAAGTGTCTGGCTCAAACTTGCTCAGACTGCAGGACAGGGGGCGCAGGCCGATCCGCGTTAGCAGATGGTTCCTGCCAGCCACGCGCCAGTAGCATTGCATTTCAAATGGCGCCAACCAACACGTCAACAAAAGCGACTGTCGATGCGATCGAATACTAATGACAAAAACCAGAGCACCAGTAGATAACGCGACTACAGTACGTATGTACACCGCAAAACACTGTAGAGCAGGTTCGCACTTTTAGGTTCAAGGATATCTCAGTCTTGTGACTGGATGCGATGATTGACTATGGAAGGGGTCGAAAATAGCGCCCCTGACTCACTCTTGCACTGCCATCGTCGTGACAACACTGTGACAACATTTGTCTGGCTTTTGCCTTGTTTTCCCCTTATTTTGCATCGAGGAGTAGGTTTCTGGTTAAAAACCCAGTGTTTCCCTACCTATGAAGGGGTCGAAATAGCCAAAAATTCCGGGATTTTTCTTGGAGCTCGTGATCCCAAGACTTTGCATTCAAGCCATACCTCTTTTTTGTTGACATGTGTTGTCTGTGTTCTGGTCAATGCCCCCCGAGGTTGCCAAGTTAAATCCGAGTAGAACCATTTGTCTCAAGCCCAGAATCCCACTTCTAATGCTGAAACTGCATTCTATGGATGAATCGCACCTCACATGGCTCAAATCGTTAGCGCAGGAAGTAATCAGACCCACTGAATGTATAAACAGGCAAATGGCGCAACAACCACGAAAGGCGGTTGTTGACATCAGCACCTGCGCCGAAAGGCGACAGCAACGGCGGCAAAAGTTTGTCGAGCTAGCGCCCACGATCGCCTTATTTGTATAAAATCATAAATCTCTCAATTTGATAAGACTCAAAAGGGGCAGTGAGTTTTTTATGTGAGTTTTATATCAAAGGTGACATAACAGCGCTTTCGGCCGAAGTCACCTCTGTTATACAACTCGCATTAAAAAGGCTCACTTTGAGTCTTATCGAATTGCTGGGGATTTCATTTGGCCAACTATACAATCCATCGCCGAAGACCAGTCCACCCATCAATAATGAACATGTTGAACCCGGTCCTGATGGCTTGCTTATTCAGAATCACCTACAGCCTGGAGAACGTCCTCATATCAACTCAGGATC
This sequence comes from Spongospora subterranea, assembly GCA_900404475.1. Lineage (NCBI taxonomy): Eukaryota > Endomyxa > Phytomyxea > Plasmodiophorida > Plasmodiophoridae > Spongospora > Spongospora subterranea. The sequence goes on along the minus strand of OUQQ01000138.1, from coordinate 2,498 downwards.
GCTTCTACGTCTCTCCTAATTTCGTCTGATGGTCATCGCCCATATGGGACTCTCGGGTCATCTCACTTCTGAGAACACCATCAAGACAATACTGTACCGGTTTTGGTGGCCGGATATGGTGAGATATATTCAAGAGTTAGTTTCTAACTTCCTCCCTGTTTACGGGTTCGTGGTAGCGTTGTTCCTCGACCATATGGTTCTGTGATGCATTCGTCTAAACCTAACACTGTTTTGTATTATGATTTTTTATACATCTTTGAATCAGAAGTTAACCAACCACATCAATATTCGTAAGTTCTTGTTTTGAAGGACGATCTCAGCTGTTTCATCGAATTGGTCGCCTGCGAACTTGACGATCATTTCACGGTGGTATTCGCTCTTATAGTTTATCAACACAGTTTTGATCAGGGATCACATTTCAAGAACAGTGTGGTTGATAAATTGTTTTCTCGTCTACATATCGCCAGACACTTTACTACCACCGACACTCCATGGGTTAACGGGACCGTAGAGATCGTCAGCCGACATATTTAATCCATTCGAAAATAATTAATGTCGGAGTTCAGCCTTCCTTTCGATGACAATTGGCCGTATATTCTTCCTCTCGTCAACATGGTCCTCAACGATCAGGTTCGTCCCAAGGTCTGTTCCCATTTTCACAGATCTACAACCTTTTTGTTTATTGTCGTCAATTTCTCCTTCCTCACAGTGACACCATTGTTAATGTGCCTCTCTATAGCTTCAAAGCGAATCAATGAGATCACAGTCGGCCTTTTGACGATTTGGAGTTCATCACAAGGAAGTTGTCATCGTGAATCCAGACAACGCGCCCATAAGCATCGTTCTCGTTGAAATCACAGATCCACCGTGGACACAAGCGATTATGTGCTCTACTCTTCAACGAGTCAAAGTAGAAAAGTCTGTGCTAACTGGTCTGGTCCAGCAAAGATTGTTGACGTGGTCAACGGGCACGAGTTCATGGTAAAAAAATTGATCACCTCTCGGCAATGGATGACCAAGGACTGATGTATTACCATGACAAGACCCTCAACTCTCACAACACCTCTCCTGCACAATATCGCATCACATGGCGCTTCCAATAACGTATCTTCAATTTGCGACATGAGGAGCAACACTGATACGGGTGAAACTGAATTGTTGATCGGTTGGCAGGGTTTTGAGCCATCAGGTTTTACATAAGAGCCGTTTATCTATATTGTTTCAGATGTTCTCAATCTTGTGAAAATCTCTGTGCAATCACGTCCCATGGAGCCATGTTCAGTCGGACTCCTACAGAGCCTGGTTTGAAACAGGAGAATGTGCTACTAATCGACCCTGTCAATACTGGTCATCTGTACGCCCCTACCGTGATAAAAACACTTCAATTCTCTTTTTTTCTCTCTTCATCTTCTCCTCTCCCTTTCACCGCTATCCCGCTCTGGCCACTGCCGACAGAGCGGCATCACAAAACTGTGGACCCTGGATACGCCCACACTGACAGGTTGAACACGATCGTCTCGTTCATATACCAAAAGGAGTGCGATCACCCGCATTTCCTCCGTTTTTGTTCTGTCTCATGTATTTGCCGATCGTGGCACGTGTCCCATCGAAATGTATTTCCTTTTGTCGATGGTAGACGTTGATAGATTATTCTGATCCGACCGTTGTTCACAAAAACTGTATTGACCTAGTTCGTGTATTTGAGACTTGTATTCCACCAGGCTATTCTGGGGTGGCGATTTAAAGTTCGAATAGCAAAAGTTGATCAATCGTTCGTTCTCCTTTCGCATCGAGGGACGGAATATTGAAGTCATTGTGCCATTTTTGGGGCCAAATCGGGATTTTGGGCCAATTTTGGGCCATTTTTGGGCCATTTTCAACTCACTCTTCACTTCGATCAACAAACGTTTTACGACTATGAATTCGGTCTCCCTCTTCTCTCCGCTCTTCTTCCGTCCTTCTCACTCTTCTCTCCGTTCTTCTTCCGTCCTTCTTATTCTTCTCACAGCGCTTCTTCGTCCTTCCTCCCATTACTACAGCGTATAGCACTAACACGTACACCTTGACCAGCATAGATAACGAATCTTTGACAGATACGGCCCTTTTTGTGGCGACCGCGTGACAGGAAATTGGATTTTTTCAGATGGCCGTAGACGCTTAGGTTTCTCTTGCGACGAGATGTCATAACTTGATGCTGTGTCCGAGTCGCACAGTCTCGTGGTATCCCGATTGACCGAATGTACCAGATATGAAGCAATCGGGTGAAGCGTCCTCTCGTAGTCCGAAAGCTAGTGCCAACGCAAGACGGGTTGGGGCATCCCATCGTAATAGATGGGGTGACCGAGAAGAAATACATGACAGCAGAAATGGGTACTGTGTCGGGTGAACACAGGATCCTTGAGCTTTTAATAGGTGAGCCATTTATTGTTGTTTTAGGGAGAAATGAAATATTCGCGACGAAAACTGCGTCACTTGTCCGGGCTGCGCTGAAATTTCGC